>WEIV01027828.1:104055-172625 GCA_013390005.1 Calyptomena viridis | reverse complement strand
GCCGGGTGTTGCTCTCCCGGTCCGTGGCGCGGACCTCGCAGCGCGGCCGCCGTGCATTTGTACGGGCGCGTTAGTCAGTCCTCACTTCGCACGTCTTGCACTGCCCCCGAGACTTCGGACAGGGCCCGAAACTTTGCCAGCAGTGTTGGGCTCTCCCACTCCCAAAATGGATGTCGGCATCTTTTCTAAGCAACGGGCAGCGGAGAGGTTTGGCGGCCCTTGCCCAGCACGAGGGTTTTGAGGCTTAATACGAGGTGGGACCCAGAGAGATGCTGGAGTGAAGTTGCCTAGTCCAGGCTTCTCAGGGGCTTGGTGGCGTTTTTCCAGTGTTCATCTTAAAAAGTTCATTTTGATAACAGCCAGGCCTGGAAGTCACAGTCATGCCTTCCTGAGAAGGTGTGGGCTGCTTGGGGTAAGCTCTGAGGGCAAATCGAGCAGTGAAGTTGTTTGACTTCTAGTGCTCAGGGGCCCACCCAAGTCAGTGATACCCAAGCAAAAAACTTCCCTACAGTGTTATCTGCCTGGTGTTGCCTTATGGCCGGCAAGCTGTTTCTGTGAATACCTAAATATAAGGTTCTCAAGCCATGCTTGGAATGCTCCCCCTGCAACTGCCATGGTATTAAAGCAAAGTTTAGTCTATACAAAAGATTAGATTAAGTGTTGCTGTTGTAGCCCCTCTCTTTGCATGAAATACTGTCTTGAACAGTACTGAGGGATGTGCATGAGTAACTACAGTATTGCAAGGCACAAATAAGGCTGTGTGCTCTGCTCTAACTTGGTGTAGTTGCATTGTGCTCCTGTCAGCGAGCATACATTGATATATATTGCCACTGTTACCAGTGGCATCAAGCTGCACAGGAGTAAGGTCTTCCTGGGCTGTGTGGTAATTCCAGGTTAGCAATCTACATCAGAGTAGTAATATTAATGTATTTAAGTAATTTCCTAACTACAGGGGGGTTCTCTACAGGCTTTGTTGTGACATTGCTGCTTATGTAAACAGTGCCAGGCTGACAGATTCCTGAATAAAACCTTTTTTTTGCTAGAAAGTCAGCAGCAGTGCAAGGTTTCCAGTGCTGATTTCCAGCCACTGAACATTGATTTTGACCTAGAAAAACTCTCAGATATTTCTGCTCTTGCCTGTCTTTGCAAAAATTCCTATTGCTGCCAGCTAGGAACAGAATTGAGACTGCCTGCTTGTTCATAGTTTTTGAGAGGAAGGGACAATTCAGATGTTCTTTCCTTTGCAGACAACTTTTCAACAATGTTGTTCAGCTTTAGCAGAAGTCATCCAGTTTGGATGCTGCTCAGGCTGTGGTCTGGAGGCCAAAGTCTTGTTGCCAGCTTAAGCTACCTCGTTCCCCAAGAATTATGTCAAAATAATAAATTCGAATAATCTTGTGTCCTCAATTATGATAGTAGATTATACAGAAAATTTTTAATGTTAGTTGCAGGAAAATCTGATCAGAAGTGTTTTGATGACTGAACAAAGTTTCAATAAGAATTTAATTCAATCAGCCCCTTCCTTGGGAGCAAAGATCTGGCTTGATTTTCCTACACAAGCTTATACACTTAACTCCACTGTAACCCTGTTGTACATTGGTGTGATTGTGGAAAGTGAAATACTAGGTATTTTATTTGTCAAGTGTCAGGAAAAATGACCTTGGGAAGTTTAGGCAACAGGCCACAGTAAAGCAGATCCTCTGATTCCAAGACCGCATCCAGCCATTAGGAAAGGTGCACCTGTCATGCTCTATCCAGACAGTTTGTTTTGACCTACCCAATAGCCTGACATGGCTGTTGACTTGTCAGTCTTGTCAGTCTTTCAAAACACTGAAAAACTTGCATCAGTTATGTCCAGTTGTTCAGCCCAAAATACATCTTCTTATGATATCATCCCACTGAATAGCTGGCCTTATAAATAAAGTGTGCAGTTTTTAGTTCTATTTTTTTTTGATGTATATTTGGTGGATACACATGCACAAATTTTCTCCCATTGGAGTGCAAAGTATCTAGTTCCTCATGTGGGTCTTACTGATGTGGTGGGGAAGGACCTAACTCTTCATCTTTACAGGGTAACTGAAACACCAGAACTTCTGTTAATGAGCCTCCAGAGTTTCACTTTTCCTTCCCCTGCTTACACTGATTTCCTATCAGCAACAACAAGATCTTTAGGAAAAGAGTTAGGCCTGTCTTTTGCCAGAACCAATTATTTTGCATTTGCATCAGGCATAGGCTGTATTTTTCACAATAGTTCTTGAAATTTCTCTCTCTTCTGAAAACAAGAAGAGAAAGAAAGGCAGAGGGTTCCGTTTGGCTGAGGGGCATAAAGAGCACAAGGCACAGGTCCTGCAAAGGTAGGTCGGGGAATAGGGGTGACAGTTTTTCTCAGGAAGGAGAGGATATATGGTGCAAGGGAGGTGAGAATAGAATTGGTGGGAGCACATGAAAAACTCCGTGAAGAGAGGAAATGGAACCTGTGTATAGCATAGTATATATATGTGTGTGTGTGTATATATATATATATATGTAAAGTCAAGAGCTCTGTGTTTAGAGGGTCTGCTCATTGTCAGCACTGAGTCATGATCAGCATTATCCAAAGTATGTTTGCATTGAGAGATCAAGAGTTCAGTAAGACTCTGAGAGAGTCTTGTCGTGTCAGGCGTTCTGGAAACTATTTAGAGTTAAAAAATTGCTTGTCACAACTCTAATGTAAAAATGAATTTTGAAAAGCCATCTGTGGTAGTGTGATACTAAAGTCACATCCATGTTTGTAGCTGCTGAAGTTTGTTCATACTTCATCTCAACTGCAAGTGTTTTGTGGTTTGGGTTGAGTTTTGTTTTGTGGGTCTTTTTTGTTAAGCTCCATGGTCACAATGTGTTCACCTGTGTCATACTGCATCTTTTAATTTGCTTTAGTCAACTGTACATCTCTGTAGTGCATCACTACAATGTTACAAATTTATTGATATTTAACCAAATAAAATCAAATAATGAAATTTGCATTTTCCCCTGGCAAGTAGCACAATTTTTATCTTTTCATATGAAATTATTTAATATTGTGACTCTGGTATTCTGCTGTATTCCCACAATCTTCTAATTTGTTTGCCATTAAAATGATGGGAGGGAGCATTTTTTAGACTGATTAGAACTCAGTTTCTGAGCTCAGATCCCAACTGATATTTGGAGAGGTCCCTGTTTATAGCCAGCAGCCAAGTATTATGTCAAGTATGGGTTAACCTCCTATCCTTTGTTTCTAGCAAAGATAGCTCACTAAGATTTTTACCATACTACCACATGCTCACTTGAAGGGTATGTTTAGAGTCTCATCTTCTGAAAAATTCCAAAGAATCACAGTGGCCACACTTGCAGTTTTGCTGCTTGCCAGCTTTGAGGAACCTGTTTGCCTCTAGGCCGAAGGAAACATTTTTGAATGTAGGAGATCAGATTTTCTGGAAAAGTTTCTTGCAGTGGAAATGGTAATCTGTTGGATCAAGAAGAGTTCTTTAAGAGATAAGGAACCTAATTTTTATTGCTATTGCTGGTCTTAGTTTTTTATATTTGGCACCTGTTACTGATTTGCAGTTCCCAGTTTCTCCCTACAATGACCTCAGTTTAAAAAAGCAGTGTTATACAAATATAAGGAAATATAAGGCAATTCCAATATATTAGACATGCAAATTGGTTTCAGTAATTGAAATTGTCTGGATAAGTAACTGTCTGCAAGTGATAGTGAACTTTTTCCATGTCACTCAGATGACACATCCATGCAACTGATACATTTTGAAGGAATGAAATCAAGATACACTGTTCCCAAGGTGGAAGTGCAGAGCTGATACAGAGCAATGTCGGGTCAATTTGTCAGTTGTTGGAGGCAAGTTGTTCTGATAAAAAAACCAAAACAAACCCCCAAAAAACCCCAAACCAAAAACCAACCAACCAAACACCAAAAAACCCACCAAAACCATTCTGCAGTAGCTTTGGCTTTATTATACAAGGTAAGAACAAGAAATAATCTAAAATTTCTTGTTAATATTTTATTTGTTTGTTCATTTTACTTTTTTTTTCTGCACTTGCAGTCCTTCTTTAGTCCTGGATACTGGGCTGCTTTTTCCTTTCCTGTCTGTGGAAAATATCTTCTCTGCTATTTGTTTCAGTCTTGTATCTCTGATACTACTTAAATCTGCCTGCTTTAAATTGTGGTTCATCTGTGGTGGCAATGTCCATTCAGGGGGGTATTTTGCTTAAGAGTATATACCCAAGAAATATTCCTTTTGTACTTGTTTAGGACTTGAGAATTGCGGTGGATGATTCCAGAGTGATTTTCTTGAAAACCCTTCTGGCTCTCTTATAATTCAGTGCAAAATGCAAGTAAAGCTCTCCCTGGTTTCTCAGAGACCTCTCTCAACATTGTCTCTTAGCTGAATCTACTGCATTAGATTGGGATTTGACCTCTTCAGAAGGGAGAGTGATTCTTCTTCAGCTGTCCAGTTTTTATCACTTAGAGCCTTAAGGAAGTGAAAACTCACCAAAGATGACAAGACTGGATCCCATTTCCATGGACTTGATGGCATTGTCATTCAAGAGGACATTCTGGATGTGGAATTCCAGGCAACCATAGAACCAAACCAAGTCCAGAAGAAGGTTTTAACGTAACACTTTTCTTCAGCTGTTGCTTACCAGACTTGTGAAACTGGCCGTTCCACAAATTACTGTTTGTGGCAGTTCACCAGAGAAGGTGGCTTTGGGGGCCTTTTTTTTTGTGTGACCATTAAACTNGTTCTACTTGGTACTAAACACTAGTGTGTAAGTTGGAGGAAAAAGCTTGGTTTTATCATGCTGGTTCTGTGCCCTCACAGTGCACCCAGTTNTGACCATTAAACTACGTGTAAAACTACGACTCTTTTTTCTGGTTCTCTTCAAATTTCACTGCAGTCAGAGCCCCTTGGTACTTTCTAACATTCACCTTGGTTACAGGTAGGCATGAGAGCAAATAGCTGCTGCAGCTAGTGAAATTTAAGTCATTAAGTATACTTAAAGTATTTTAAAAGAGATGTAAACAGCAGCTTGCCCATCCTAGGTTTGAAATTATTTCTTTTTTTAAACACAGTAGTAATTTGAACCTTTTTAGGGCTTTTAAACCAGCTCTGTGCTCACTAGGAATTTTGACATCTAGTACCAAAAAAGAAGTGGGTTTATTTGCTATCATTGTGAATATTGTCTGGTACTATTTATCTTTGCTCAGGCACCTCAGACTCCTGATAGGAGCAAGGGAAACATAGTTCCTGTCAGACTAATATACCTAATATATCCCCATGATAGGGCAGGACAGAGCACTGCACATGAAAAGAGTTAGCTGGGGCTGTTCTATTTCCAGGGCCTACACTATTTTTGAAATGTGGAATGTCTTTGCTATTGTTCTGGATTGCAGATCTCTGCTCCACAGCTCTGGGGTCTGCACTTCTACCTAAGCTTCTGCTATGTTGTGTCACTGCAACCCAGACAGACATTGGACAGCCTTTGGGCTAAGGGCACTCCCCTTGTTAACAAGGAACATCCGTTTTGCAGGAGGCGAGACTGTATTAGGCATATATTTGTAGCCAAATAGCAGGCATTCTGTTGGAGATCCTAGCAAATGGGGTCCTCCTTCCTTTTGGAAGTGCTTTTTGTTTGCTTGATTTTAGTTTTGAAGGGAAAGACTGGGAGTCTTAGCTTAGTAGTGAACAGAAGTGTTGTCTCTGCAAGTTCAAAAGCAAGTTTGCCTTTTTACTCTAGGTTAGGGTGGTTCCAGAGGCATAAAAACTAACTTTACCCTGCTGAGTCTAGTGGCCCTGGAGTCCTGAAAGTACAGTAAGTGGTGAGAAAGACATTCCTTTGAGGGACAGTTCAGAGCATCATCCACCCATCCGTTCTGTCTCCAGGTTTTGAGATGATGCTGTTGCAAAGAGTTTTGCCATTCCTAATACATGTAAACTTCTTTTTCACTTTAGCTCATTTCTAGGTGTTGTTTCCTATTATTTTTAATCGTTTCATGGTACCACTGAATCAGGTTGCACTTTTAGTCAGAGTTGTCCTTTCTTTTATTTCTGACTCTGTCTGTGTAAAAATACTTGAGAAAATTCCAAATTTTAATTCACAGTTTGTTTACATTTTTTCCTGTAGTAGTTATGCTTATAACTTCCTTTGGTCTGAGGAAACAAGTTGTTCTGAATCATCAGCTGTATGGATGAAGATTTGCTATTTTATGATATATTCTACTTGGTACTAAACACTAGTGTGTAAGTTGGAGGAAAAAGCCTGGTTTTGTCATGCTGGTTCTGTGCCCTCACAGTGCGCCCAGGTTGAACCAAATGACTTTTTACCAGCACTCTTCCTTTCTGTTGTATCTTTCATGCTAATTCAACTCCAGAAATTAACGTTTTGCCATCCTGACAGTTGTGCGTAGCCTCTGTACTGCAGCAGAACCTGTGCTCTGTGTGTGGCAAGTTTATGGTGTGTAGCTAATGCTTAGCACTGATCATGTATGCAGCAGTTTTTCTTCAGTGTTTTCTGCCTTTGCTAACTGTGCAAGGATCTGTAAGTCTGCCACTAGGATTTTTTTCCTCTTCCTACATTGTCAAAATCTTCTATAATCTGTAGTTTCTTCTAAAGATAAATAATTTATTTGGCCATGTTTCGTTGTGCAATTTGATAATTTCTCTCCAAAGCGTGGGATTGCTACAAGGAATCAGAGGTGATTACTGTCCTGGTGAACTTGTCTGGGTTGTTGATGATTCTTTTCATTCTCAGGATGCTTGAGGAGTCTTCATTGATAGCTGCTTGCTGCATGCGGCTGGATCAGTTACCTCCTTTGGTTTTCTCTTAAACTCTTCCAGGCACGTCTCTTCCTGTATTGTTTGTTGGAGTCCAGTGTTAATTGCCCCAGGTCACCACTGGCTGTGTATGATCTGTCCACTTCCTTAATTTTTGGATTCTGTTTTCGTTGTTGTTGAGTCATGCTCATGTCATAAATTTTGAAACATTCAAGATCTTGCCCCCAAATATAGCATCTTTAAACTTAATTTTCTCCAGCTGAAAACTTGGATTTTGTGCTTTCCTTCAGTCAGAGCACTTGGTAGGTCCAGTGCAATACTCAGTAATTGTTTTACCTTTATTCATTGACTGGGGAGAGCTGCACTTACAATAGGAGGAGGCTCTTGGGATTCATTGCAGAACTCCTGATCTGACAAGGTGCTCTGTGTCTGTGAGCAGAGGCCCCATCCTGTCCCCCAAGTGAGCAGGGAGCTAGTCTCTGTATGAAATGTATGTCAACATTATCTTATATCCAAGCATTGCAAAAACTGCCTGTGGAACAGTTGAGAGAAGGAAACTTCAGGAATGATTCATGAACAGAAGATGGCAATTTGCCCCCATCTGTGTCTGGGAGCTGGAACTTCTTGGAAGCTGTATGAGACTTCAAGGGGGGCACTCATCACTCTAACTGTGAAATACTGGTTTTGTTTAAATACACTTGTGGAGAAGAATAAAAGGCACATAAACCAGAATTTTATCAACTTCTGACAATAGAGCACAACACCTGTTGCTTTGTCCACTGAAACCCCCTTCTCTGAGGATCTTGTACTCTTAATTACTGGGAGGTGACTACATATGAGGAAGGCTAGTAGCAGAAGATGTAACTTTTTGCAAAGAAAAAGGCATGTTTCTGCTACTTCATGAACCTTTGTTACTTCAAATTATATGAGGAGTAGTTTATCACAGGCAGTCAAGGAAAACGGAGATAATTTCCTGAATTCCTTCAATAGTATGCAATTTCTGATTAGAGAGTGAAGTCAAGAAGTAATTTTTGCCTGTATCAGAACAAAATAACAGTTGGAGGGATGTTTTGCTTAGAATAAGAGTATTTTGATATTTAAAATCAGTCAAAGCTTGTTGGAGATTTTAGGAATGCAACTACTACTTGCTAACACAAATTGAAAAAACCCCACAGCTTTTAGAAATATATATGAGAGAAATTTCAAAATAATAATTAAATAAGAAACTAGACTCTTAGAAGGAGCTCTAACTAGATTCCAACATCACAAATAAGGGATCAGTTACAGCTTTGATGAAAACGAGGCTGTAGCAGTGGTGTGTCAAGTCTGAGTAACTTTTTTTTTATTTACTTAGTTAATCCCCTTCTACATTTTTAAGATGATGATTGATTGTTAAACTAGTGGCTTAGGCTTCCCTTTTTTTCAGCTATTTTATTACAGGAAAGCAGAGTAACTAATTTTTGTTCAACCTGAGGCAAATGAGACTTACCTGCATCAACAGCAAGATTGTGTGATGACTGCTTAATCTTTTTAAAAGTGTTAAGTGTGTGTGTCTGGGGGAGATAAAAGTTTTCAAGAAGTCATAGGTAAGGAAGAGATATTCCAGTCATGGTGAGGAAGAGAGCTGAAGAGTTACAATACTGGACAGCTCTTGTGCTTTGGATTAGTGCTTCATCCCAGGTGCAGTAAAAAAATACAAAGAAGGATATTACCCTCTAGTGTGTGGACATTGTGCGTGTCCTGCTTCTGATCTGTAAGGCTTCATAGCCATCTATAAGCTAGTTTTTGGGATCTACCTTAAGTTATGATGGGTTGTGGATGTGAAGGCCTTCCACAAAGAAGGCTCTGATGATCACTTTGCTGTTTCGTGGAGGAGTTTTGCATTTTCTTCTCTGTAATAATTCAGGGTGTCTTGGCTTGGTCAAACTGATGGCTGTGCCATAATCAGCATTCTATCTGGATGGTCCAGAGTCTTTTCTGGGTGCAAAATTTGTGGCAGTGTGAGAACTGGGTTAGCTCATATTGGCTATTGGAAATTTCCCTGGCTTTCTTACCATCTGCTCTGTTTTCTGGACAGCAACAATAAATTGAGACAGACTTTCTGATGAGATTATCTTTGTAAGGTGGCAACCATTTATATAAACCAGACTTATTTTTCTCTCATGGGCTTTGGGTTTTAAATAGCTTGAAAAGCTTTGAGATGCCAAACTGCCTCAGTTTCTGATGCCACAGATTAAGTTTCCTTGTCTTTTAGTTCTCTTCTTGTGTTGAAATCTTCGACTTGATAATCTGGTTGATCTCTCTTATCATTTCAATACAGAATAGAAATCCTTCTTTCCATCATGGTTGTAGATGAATACTAATAAAGTTTTTCTACTTAGGACCTCTGTTTCATATCTGTCTGTGAAGTCTCCACTTGAGTCTTCAAGTGGCTGTCTGGTATATGCAGGTGTGACTGATTTCTCTGTTAGAAGAGAAAACTAGCCTTATGTAAGGCTGGGCGTGTTAGTTTTGCAGTATGCAGTAAGATGCACTGTGGCCTGAGTTGCACCTTTCTCAGCTTTTTCATGTCAGCCTCACTGTTGCCAGGGAAGCAAGGAAAGAGTTGCATTCTTGTCTGTCACTATGCTCTACTTTCTGTTAAGTTTCTCTTATTACAAGTTTTTAAACTCTTGCACATGCAAATGTGCAGAATTACAGCCAGTGCCATAATCCCTGCATTTTCCATCGTTCCTTACAAAAAACTCATGTCTTAGGCAAGTATATTAGATGTGGAACCTCCTGCAAGGGAGCTTATTTACTTCTGGAATTGTTTTTATAAATTCCATGATAACTTATTCGTTGAAGACAAGTTTGGCAGTAGACTTTGGATAGGATTCAGTTGCCTGTATTGTGGCATCTCATGCAGTTCGAGACACTAAGTTACCCTGTCTGCTCCTCAGCTGCTGCTCATCTCTGTGGTTAGCTAATCCTAAATTAGAAGGCTGCTTGTTGATCACCTTGAATATTTCCCTGGGTTTGCTAGCTGTATTTACTAGTGGTAGTATCCATTTCTTTAAACACATACATTATTGCCATTTCATTGCCTCTTCATATTGGCCTTTCTCTGAACTGTTTGCCAACGCAGTGTCAGGTGTAGCAGGGGTCTTCTGAGAGCGTGTTTGCTGAAGCAGCAGCTGATGGAATAGACAGGTATCCAAATGTGGTATCTCAGAACATCTCAGTTGGTAATTCCATGCTGTATTTCCTTTGACTCCAGTGGGAGTTTGATCACCTTGCTTATATTTGTAAACCTAAATTATAGATGTCTTTAACACTTACTTGAATCCTTGTATCTCTCTGTACAGCAGTGCCATACTGTATGGGTAACTGTGCTGGTGTGAGATGTGCACGTAGATGGCCTTATAGATCACTGGTTTTTCATACTAGTTACTTGTCTTTTGCTGTAATGGCTTAAGCAATTTACTCCATCTCAAATTATATTTACTCTGTGATGTATACTATATATTTCAAGTTGTACTGTTCTAGCCCTCTTGCTAACTCATCATAATTAAATGGCAGCAAAAGTCCCCACCTTTGACGATTTTATTGATTGAGAGAATCTTAGTTTTTAGTCTTTGATTCCATAATTAGTTACTTTGTCTTGTTTGTTTTTTTTCCTTTTCAAAATTAGACAAAACTAGTGTAAAGAGAGTTGTTAGACAAGGATGGAATCAGTGACAGATATAAATAATGTGTATTCCCATGTGATACTGGTAATGTGGTCATTGATTGAGAGATTCATATGCTTTATGTAGCATCTTGGATCAACATCATATTGGAAACTAGGGAACCAATATGGTTTTGTGATGAAAGAAGTCTGCAAGATGAAGCAGTTTCTGTGTCAGATTTCTGAGTCTTAAGTCCTCTTTTTTTATTGTTGTTTTAATGTGCCTGTGCTGTGTAGTAATTCAAAAGAGGAATTGAGCTGACTGCTATTTCAAGAAGTGCCTGAAAAATATGAGTGCAGATTCTTAAGCTGTTCAATTTCATACTTGATTTTTTTTCCCAAAATGCCTTCCTGCCTTTTTGCAGAAAGCATCTTACTGATGGTACATAGGAGCTGGCAAAGATAGCCCTTCATGGGCAATAATATCTGAAAGTGCAGTGGGATTTAATGTTGTGACCTGGCATTCACTGCAGCATTTTGGGCCTTCCTTGTCTCCCCAGAGCCTTATCTGCAACACTTCTGTGCTCCAGTCCAAAAGAGCAGAGGAAAGCATTTGTATGGAACTGTAGTATCGAGTTAGTCTTCAGGGGCTGGGTTAAACACTGAGCAAGTAGGGGAATGTTTTTGTAAGCCTTGGAACTCCTTGAATTTTGAGTATTAGTCCCTAATATTCTTTGTCAATTCATCTTCCTTTTCTTGTGCTCTTCTGTCTTTGGTTGTAAATTACCTTATCAAAACAATCAACATAAAAGAGCTAGTGATTACCCCCACATACCTTATACTTCAGGAAAGTAAAATGATTCTAAAGCATAACTTCACTTGCTGTCGTGTATTACTTAGCTGTTAATTAGCTGGTAGCTATGTCCATATTTCCACTGAAATTAAGATACCCTAGTGTAAGGCACTGTAAAAAAAAAAAGGAAACCAGGCCATAGGTTTCTGAAAATGTAATCGTTGAGGATGAGATCGTGGGTTTTGTGTGGAATACTGTGAAGGAGCTGAACTCCAATGTATGGCTAAGCTAGTTAGTAGGAGTAGAAAGGACTAATTCCTTGCACCCACTCCAGGTCAGGAGTTTATGGCCCTCCTTGTACCAGACACAAGCATGCCTATGATATTCCTCCTCACCTGCATGTAAACTGGTTCAGTGCGATAACTGGACAAAACCTATTAGCTTTTTGCTGTGGGGAAGAGAGGACGTGGGATTTTGCCCTCCTATGGTTGCAAATTATTAGATCAGTTTGGTTGTTGGCAAACCCCTTCTAGTAAGGCAAAAAGCAACCAAATTGATGGAGGAGCAAATGGGGAGGACCAGCAGTAATATAGAAAAATGTTCATATTCTGAAAAATAGAGAGGGAGACCCCGTGCAATTTCATGCCTAGTTTTTCTATTTTACCTATTTAAAATGTATAAATAGGATAAATTCTGTTAATAAGTCTGGGTAACCATCTGCTGATTGTTGCTTTATGTCAAGCACTTCCTAAACTGCTACTGTGTGGCTATCTTGTTACTTGTTTTTATAGGACGTAAAATACTGAGTTAACAGCTGCTCTGAAGGTAATGCAGAGCTGTGTGTTTTCTGTCAACCTCTATTAATCTGATAGATATAACACAGTAAAAAGAAATGACATAAGGCTTAGGGCTTCTGTAGTACTTTTTATATTAATGTCCATATATGTGTAAATATTTGCTGTACATATGAGAAATGGCATACCAGAAATATGTTAGGCAGGTTTTTTTGGCTTTTGTGTAACTGAACAAGTGAAATAATATCAGGACAATAGGAGAATGGAAAGTTTAATGGAATTGTAAGGCTAAAACTAAAACCGAACCCTCCTTAGTTAGGAAGCTGTTAACTGTTAGAGTTCTGTGACTTGGGACTTTCAGAGAAGAATCACATTACCAAGCTTCTAACCAAAGTGGGAGTTGGTCTGGAAAAAACCCCTTGAGATGCTCCCTACTTAGACACTGTCCCTAGTCTATTGGTTTACTGTTTCTGTGCCTTTCAATATTTTCATTAATGATGTGGATGAAAGAATACACTTATTAAATTTGTAGCTGCTAAAAAGCAGGCTCAAAGGAAACTTGCAAACATTTTGGAACTAGAATTAAAATTCAATGTGATCTTGGAAAATTGAAATAATTGTATTTTTTCTTTCATTTTTTCTGTGGTTTTTTTTTTTGGTTGGTGTGTTTGTTTTTTAAGGAAGACAACAACACAGTCTTATTAGCTGCAGAAGAGTCAGATTCACAAAGACAGCACAGGCTAGAACTTGCTAATAGCAGTTCTGCAGCAAAGGACCTGGGATCATTAATGTGGTGCTGTTGTGAAAAATGGACACTGATTAGAATGTATAAGCAGAACTCTTGGTTATGTAAAATACAAGATATGTCAAGTAATTTTTCTTGCTCAGCAGTGGCTGGCCCTCAGCTGTTACCTTTGTCAAGCCCTTCACAAGTCTGTAGTGCATGCCGTGCGTTATGTACTTGTACACAGATTAGATTTGGTGTGCTGGGCTGTGTGACAGAGCAGTGTGAAGGTGTGGTGACACCCTACTGCATATGTGCATTGTCACTTTCTGCGCAAATAAAGTCCAGCCTTCTGTTTTGATTATTCAGGTCATTAGTTTTTCTGTCTGTTGATTGTTCATACAACAACTTGTCTTTCTGATATTGCTTTTTCAATTTTTCCACATTTTAAAAGTGTGTTTGGTTTGAAAAGTCATTGTCTGTGTTTTCTGCCCTCTGTGGTGTTTTATCTACCTCATCTGTCCTTGTTTACTCAATTACTCTGGCATAGTCTAAGAATAATTTCACCCAAGCATTTAATTTGGTTTTTTTCTGTCATAAGATCTAAGTGATTAGCATTCCAGAAAAATACAATAAATAGTTATAATTAAACAACTATAACTGTTTCTTTATGTTGTGCGGTCCTTTTTAGCATGATGCAAGTGTATTCACAGTTGTTACAAATATTCTGCATCTCTGAGTTAGTGTTTCTATTGGGTTTGCACGGCCAGGTTTTGATAGCAGGCTACACGAGTGGCTTCTGTGAGAAGTTGCCAGAAGTTTCACTTCTGTCTGATGGAGCCAGTTGGCTCCAAGATGGAGCTGTTGCTGGCCAAGGCCAAGCCCGTCAGTGTTGGTGGTAGAACCTCTGGGATAACAGATGAAAGAACGGGGGAAAGCTGCTGCGCATCAGACACTTCAGCCAGAGAAGAAAGGAGTGAGAATATGTAAGAGAAACAACTTTGCAGACACCAAGGTCATTGAAGGAGTGGGAGGAGGTGCTCCAGGCACTGGAGCTGAGGTTCCACTGCAGGCCGTGTGCCCCTGCAGCCCATGGAGGTCCACAGTGCAGCAGATATCCACCTTGTGAGCTTGTGAGGGACCCTGCACTAGAGCAGGTGGATGCCCAAAGGAATCCACCTGTGACCCTGTGGGAAGTCCATGCTGAAGCAGGCTTCTGGCAGGAGCTATGTCCCTATGGAGAAGGAAGCCCACACTGGAGCAGGTTTGCTGGCAGGGCTTGAATCCCTGGAGCGGGGGGCCCATGCTGGAGCAGGCTATTCCTGAAGGATGGCACCCTGTGAAAGGGATCCACACTGGAGCAGTTCATGAGGAAGTGTAGCCTGTGGGAAGGACTCATGTTGAAGAGGTTCATGAAAGATTGTCTCCTGTGGAAAACACCCCACTCTGGAGCAAGGGAAGGATATGAGGAGTCCTCTCCTGAGGACAATGGAGTAGCAGAGACAACCTGTGATGAACTGACCATAAATGCCATTCACCATTCCCCTGGGTTGCTTTTGCAGGAGGAGGTAGAGAATTAGAGAGGGAAGATAAGCCTGGGAGGAAGGGAGGGGAGGGGGGAAGATGTTCTTCAGATTTAGTTTTTATTTCTCAATATCCTACCCTGATTTGAATGATAACAAATTCAGTTAATCTCCCTAAGTTGAGTCTGTTTTGTGTGTGACACTAACTGGTGAGTGATCTCTCTGTGGCCTTTCCTTGACCCACAAGCCTTTCATTATATTTTCTCTGTCCAGCTGAGGAGGTGAGTGATAGAGTGGCTTTGGTGGGCACCTGTTGTCCATCCAGGGTCAGCCCACCACAATATTGTGTTTCATGACATATGAGAAAAATAAATGGAATATTTGACAGCAATATTTTCACTTTAAAATGTGAGACAGTTTTGTTTTGCTGTTTTAATGTGAATTTGTTTTGGTTGGGTCATTCTTAGTGTGTTAGGAAAATTCACAGCTTGTATATAATTTAATAAGAAAGTTAGTACCAACTGACCCTGAGATTAGCTCAGCTGGTTAGAACATGTTGCTTGTAACACCCAGGTTGTTGGTTCATTCCCCATATGGGTCATTCACTTAAGAGTTGGACTCAGTGGTCCTTGTGGGTCCCTTCCAACTCAGAATGTTCTGTGAACTGTTCAATGAAACCTGTGTAGCTGCCTGTGTACAAAGTGCTTTCAAAAGTGGAAATGGAATAAAATGCAATTCTAGTATATTTGCATCCCTTTACATGCCTGCTATATAATTCCTACAGCAGCTGGGTAGGTTAGACTAAGAGGAAAAACCATTGGAGCATCTCACAAGGCACAGTGAGCCCTGGAGTGTAGCTTTACAAAAATAACAGCACTGACTGAGTAGACGTGTGTGATTAAGACTTTAAGAAATAACACTGCTGTGGTGTCTTGGCCTGGAAGCTGGTGGCTCATTAAAGACACAAAGCTGGTGGGCACAGCTGTGCAGTCCAGCTTTCTCTGAGAGGTGCAGGTGTCTGTAACCACTGCTGAGCATCGAGGGAGGCTTCTCTGGAAACACTTGGCATGTCGCAGTTTCCTACGTTTGAGTTAGGTTATCCACCTGAAATGAAGTGCAGGGGCTTTTCTAAGTGGGTTCATAGTATCATAAATGAACTATCTCTTTTGTGTATGCCAGATTTTTAAAAAATACCCACAGAGAAGACTTAAAAATATTTTGATTATGTAACTGCATTTCATCTCTGACCAGCTTAGTGAAATCTCTCTCCCCCAGGTCCTACATTTTATTATGTAGCAGCATACTATATTATATTATGTAGTCTGCACTTGTGGCTGGAAGGCCCCAAAATGTTTTTGCTTCACTGTTTATGAAACAGTACAACACTGGTGTAAAGAAAGGATGGGATATACAGTTTTTGCCCCTTTTTGTCATAACATCAAAGTTTAGTTTCTTGATAGTGAGAAAATTACGGGATGTCACTATATCGACTGCTTTCCCTCTGTTGTCCCTTTACTAGTAGAATTTTTTAACTGATTACAAATTTATTGTCTCCATATCTGATCTACTTAAAAGTTATTCCCTACAGTTATATTAGTACCAGGGCTTCTTTGCTTTTACTGAATAATTCACAAAATAGCTATAGTTTCTCATAGGAGTTCTGCTGCTTTACAGAAACCCCCAGCACCCAATATGTTATGATTTTATTCTGATTTCACAATTGAATTTTCTGTGTACTTCACTGTAAGACAAAAGGTGTCCTTTTTCTCCTAAACTTTCTTTTGTTCATTTTTACAGTTCCTTGATACTATTTACAAACTGATTGTTCTTTTTTAGCCTTAATAGGAAAGGATTCATCCTACAATTTCTCTCTTTAGGGCATCAATACTACAGAACATAGTATTTTATTTGGTTATTAGTAAGTTCTGATTTCTTGAAGAATAAGCTTTCAAAGTCCTGGAAGCTGAAACACTAACTCACAACTGGTGGGGTCCAGGACTTGGTATTCAGTAGTATCTCATACAGTACTGTATGAGTAATGCTTAAGCTAAAATGCTGTAAATACCAGGAGTTTCTTAAACTTCAATTATTGTGATGATGTTTCATATTATGTTGGTTTCATTTTAAATATGTTTAAAACATATGGCATGATTTTGCCATAGTTGACTTTGATGTTTACAATTAAGAAACTTTTCTAATTAATTCTGATCTGTACTAATGTATTTTAAAATCAGAATTAAGCACATAGTATGCCAAAAATTCTGTGGTTATGCACCTCAGTCTTTAAGTTAGGCCTTTCTAACAATACTGCTGTATTGTATGACTTTTGCTGCGAAGTAACAATAGGATTTTTACAGTATGAATTTAGTCTGAATCTAGCATGAATTTAGTATGAAGTTTTACAGTATGAATTTCTTGAACATGTGACGTGTTTGAATATATCTCAGCTAAATACATATGTATTTTTAAAATCTGTTGCTGTTAGTATTTTACTGAAGATACTTACTAAAAGAGCAAGTGATTGCATCTCAGCTTCATTTTTGATTTTTTTTTTACTTTTGCCTTTCCAGAGATTTAAATCGGTTGTCTATCTTCCCTCAGTAATAAAAATGGCATTCCAGTTTGAATCTCTTCTCCAAAGCATAGAGTAATAGGACTTACTGTGCTAAAGTACTTGTACTCTATGGTGTAACAAGTAATTTGAGATCTTTCTGCAACAATACTGTCCCTCTGAGTAAAGATACTTGGATATTTTTTAATGGATGGGGCAGAGGAGAGGCAAAAATGCTGATGATGATCAATATTTTGTCTATAATTGTATGCATTTCAGCAAGTCCGTAGAAAGTTTTTTAAATGTTGGATAGGATTTTTGCTTAGGAAGAGAGATTATCCCAGCAGAAGTAGCAAAGGGTTTAGTGGTAAGGGTGGTGCCTGTGATGGGGGGTAGCTGGACTCCTTTCCTCCTCTGCCTTATCCAGTGGGACCAGAGCTGCTACTGGGAGAGGTCCCAGTTCCCCAGGCCACTAGTCAGCTGTTACGGGTTTCGTCTCTTTACCCACTCTGTACAGATCATTTCTTGTGTATGAACCCTAAACAATACAGTCTATGTCCATGCTACTGAATGAAATATATCATCCTGCTCCTTATGCCAAGAGGAGAAGCCCAAGACTTTTCCCTGGATGACTGAGAATGACTAGTTCCTTGCTTATTTGAGTGGATTGCCTGGAATGCTTGTCAGCCTCTGAACTGCTCCTGTATGTTTTTTGCAGCAGGAGTTTTTAGTCTGTGGCCAAAATTTTGCCAAGGAGCATGTTCTCAGTGAGCGGTATGAAGGAGCAGTGCCCTCGTTTGTTTATGTGTGTAGACATAGCCTGAGAACAGGTATTGGCAATAACAAAACTAATTTGAGCAAATGAAAAGAGATAATTAGAACTTGGCGTATTCCAGGTAAATTCTTTAGACATTGGGTTAAAGGTTAGTTTAGAAAATCCTGGTACCTGTGCTAGTAATTTAGACAAGGATTGAAGTACTCCACCTGTTGATTGAATAAGCAGTTATTTTTTTTAAGAATTTGCATATTTGATTTTTGTTTGTTTGTTTGTATTTTCTTCTTATTTTTTTTCTCTTTTCTAGTTTGATAACAGGCAGAAAAAAATAGGGATTTTCTCTTGTGGCCTTAGTTGGTATTTTATGTGCATTTTAGTGGAAAAAATAATGGCAGAAGATTGCTATGGCAGTTTGTTGCAAAGACAACAGACATCTTTTGAGAAATTGACAGGTGCTAATCTCATCTGCAGAATAACTACATGGAATTTTATTCTAGAATGATCATTCTTCCTGCCGTGTTTCATGCAGAGTCACCCCCCCCTGTTGAACAACAAAACCTGGAGCCAGGCTCCGTGGGTTCTTCTCCAGTGATGTTCTTTGGCTCTGAGCTCTGTGTCTCTGTGCATCCGTTTGGAAGTAATGCTTGCAGAGGCATGACTTTTGTGGACAGTTTTGTGACCCAGATCCAGGAGCTAAAAAGGAGTGTTGCTAATATCACTACAGTCATTTCACATTCAAAATGCAAAGTGGCCTGCTGATAATAATTTGTGTATTGCAGTGACAGGCAATGGCACAAGTTAAGATGCAGACTACAGCAAACCTGTCTGGACCCACCATGTCCCCTATGGTGCTACCCCTGCCAGTTACAACTACAAATACACTGAGTCTGCCATCCTCAATGAATGGATCCATTTCAGAATCAGCTGCCAGCTGTAGCAGTTCTACTGCCGGCCTTGTGGATCCTGCACCTTCAAACAATTCACCAGGTAAGTTGGTCCACGTAATTTTTTTTGGTGTTGAAATGAATCTTTCTGATGACTTGTTAAGTTAAAAAGATAATAAATGATTAGGTCTTTAAGAGGATTAAAATAAAGAAAAAACACTGGTAGAAAAATATTTTGGCTAAATAAACTGTTTACAAGTTTAGTTTCTTTAGCTGAGCTCAGACTTAAAGTGAAGTGTTGATCAATGGTATAAAAGCTCAGAAATGAACCTACCTATTTTGTCAAATTCTGAGAGGAGTTTTAGTGGTGCAGGAAGGTCTCCAAGTTTATTTCTCTTCCCCAGAACAGAATGTCTTCTGACTTGGCAGTATTCGGTGTTTCTTTTGTAGCCTAATAAATGCTGCGGTTCCTATGCTGAACTTGGTATAAAATGCAGGAATGTTGTCCTAAAAATCTAAACAAGAAATGACAGGGTGTGTGTTAGGGATAAATATAAATAAATTGGGGAAAAAAAACCGTAGAAAGTTAAGTGGTCTAAACAAAGCAGAACAAAATCCTTAAAGGGAGAGGAAAGGTGTTCTTTGGGAGTGCTCTGAGAGTGACTTCTTTACTCTGAGAGAAGTCTGAAACACTGGGAGGAAGCAGGCAGAAGCAAGTGGGGACCAGAGTTTCATCTAATATTTTTGTGTCTTAACTCTTACACTATCCACTTCTGCTTGAAAGTGTTGAGAAACAGTTCTGAAAGAGTAGTCACTTCCAGGAACCAGTATACTCCTGACAATAAACTCAGGTGATACAGAAAATGTGGAATATGTATATGTTCCCCTACGCTGTCATCTTTCATGGGGATATTTTGGAAAGAAATAGTTGCTGGGTTTTTAATTGCATGTAATCAAACTAGTAGTTGTAAAATCGTAATCATATTCTCATATGATCAATATGTAAATGGTTTTTAAACATTGTATTTAGCATATGTGCAAAAATTGTATTTTAGCCCAAGTATTTTCTTTTCTAAGCATGCTGCTTTTGCAAAGCTTTGCGAAGTTGTGAAGAATACATTTCTCCACAAAAATTTTACAGACTCTTTATTTACAGCTCCTCTCCAAGATAACATGGCAAACCCCAAAGAGAAAACTCCAATGTGTCTGGTAAATGAGTTAGCCCGTTTCAATAGAATTCAACCCCAGTATAAGCTTCTGAATGAAAGAGGGCCTGCTCATGCCAAGGTAAGGTCACAGTTCCAGGTGATGAGCCATACCTTAAATACTGAACAGATAATGTCATGGTTTGGACAAGTATGCTTGTCAAACCCAGCTACATTTCTAGTGTAAGGGGTTTCTTGCTGTTCTTTATTTTTGCTCTTTTTGTTTTACCTTTACACTTTCCAGAAAGTATACCTGTATTTCTGTTGAAGTCCTGTAGATCATTTTGTACCTTACTTTGTCTTTCATCTTTGAGTTTATATGTATTGGTCTTTATAAAGACCTTGTGAAGGTCTATTCAGGGTGTCACCACCCTTTTTTAATCTTTATGGACCATTTGCTTTTTAGGCTGCATGAGTTTTTCTCCCCAGTCAGCATGCACCTGGTAACTAGCTCTGCATTTGTTTCATGGTAGTGCAGGTGATGACAAAGGTAGTTTGTGATATTTTTTAAAGTGCTTATTGATACAGTTCTGTGTCCATAAAGTTGATACTCTATCTTTGGATCTTGCATTATAGGGCACAAACTTCATTATTGTGCAACTTTAAGATGTATGGTGATGTTAAGACTCCTAGTATGATTAGGAATTAATTTACTAAGTACGAGTTAGGATGCTTTCGGATGATGGGGCACACAGTGGAATATTCTCATGACAATAATTTTTAGATATAATTTTGAATTTCCTTCCTAGATAAGAGTAAACTGGGGGGAGAGAAAAAATCCTGGAAAACTCCAAGAAAGACACTGGCATAATTAATAGCTGCTTTGCCCTTAGTATTTCTAGAGTGGCGAAATTGTGTAAGACAGCAGGGTCACGCTGCAGATTAGTAAGAGTTTCAGCTTGTTGTGGGCTGTATCTCTGCCTTTGCCCCTTGTTGCTGATTTGTGCATGACATTGTCAACTAGTGCAGGGTTGATGCAAATCGCTGACCTTCTGGTTTGGCTGGTGTTCATGCTGGTGAACATGATGTCAGCAGATGTGGGGCTGCTGAGAATCAGCAAGCTTTTAGGATCCCTCATTGTGAATGGAAATTGAAGTGTTCTTCCTCTTCCTGGAGGTGTTTGGTACCACAGGGCACTCCAGGTGGTTGGTTTTACGTTGCAGCATGTTAAATCTGTTGGGCTTTCTGTAATTTTTTGCAGTTGTGTTGTATATTTTCTTTGAAATAAGAAGAGCTTTGGTTGTACCAAAAGATGTGGTTTTGTCTGTTTATGTTTCTCAGCCGTAAAGAGATTCGAGTTATATTATGTTCATATTATACTTAAAATTTTATCAGGATAAGAAATAGTTCACATGTGGGGGGGGCCTTCTCCCAAACAACTAGTGACAGGACAAGGAGACATAGCTTCAAGCTGTGCCAGGGGAGGTTCAGGTTGGACATAATGAAGATTTTTTTCTCTGAGAGGGTGGTTAAGCATTGGGATGGGCTGCCCAGGGAAGTGGTGGAATCACCATCTCCGAAGTTTTCAAGAAATGACTGGACGAGACTGTGCTATGGTTTAGTTGTTGTGTCAGTGTTCAGTCAAAGATTGGACTTGGTGATCTTAGAGGTCTTTTCCAACTTTGAGGATTCTATGATATATTTGTTACTATTTTTAGAGAAACTAATATCATTGAAATGACTTAAGTCTGCATTAGCTGCATTTTTGAAAGCCAGATTTTCAATGGATTTCTTAATTTTTCAGTTTTTCGCTTTACGTTATAATTTTTAGTTGCACTCATAATGGCCAAAATATGCACATATGTGCTCTGTAGACTCAGAAAAATATTGTCTGATTTTGATCTGTGCAACAAGTGAGATAAACAAGAGAAAGGGATGGAGAACAAGGGTGATATTAATAAGATTATGCAAACCTGTGAAAAGCAGAGACACAGAATTTAATATGACTTTATTAGCAGTTGTAATGTCTTGCTAGTAATATGATGATATACCTGATAGAGTCTGTGAATTAGAGCTGAGTTTGTCCTGGAAAGCATGGCCTGAAGGATGTAATGCTGCTGCTGCTCTTTGACATTTAAGGAGCTTCTCATATTGCTTTCCTCTTACACATACTCTGTTCCTGCTCACTGGTGGTTTTCATGATTTTCTGAGACACTCTTTATATCCTTTTTATATCCTTTTTTCTAGTTGTCTCTGGAAAGTAAGTTTTGACAATTTAGCTGAAGTGGGAAACTAGAAGCAGTGGGGTTGGAAGAGAAGTGGTGCATTCTGACAGTGCAGTTGGTGTTTCTAGGAGTCTGCCCTGCAGGTGGATTCGTCATTGTAAGAAAAATCAGAAAGTCTTTGTTAGCATAGATGATGTTTTCGAGTATATTAGTCAGACTGATCATGTCTTCTGTCCTTCTATGTCAGTGTCATTTGAGGACATGAATTTAAAAGAAACACTGGCAAAAGGAAGTGAAGGTACAGAGAATAGGGAAAGGGGTAAGGGATGTAGCACTTCAAAAGGCTGGGAAGGAGGAGAGAGTTTTACACAGAAGTGAGGAGGAAAGAAATGCCAGAGCTAAGAGAGTTTGACCTTACAAACACAGCAGAGTGAAAACAAGCACAAGCATGGTGGCCTTTGCATTTCTGCTCTCTGGGCATCAGATAAATTGGGTTGTGTGTAAGGAATAGAACATTTCTCAGAAAATTGGTGAGAAATGTCTCTCAATGAATAGCAGAACTCTTAGCTCTGGTCTTGCAGGACTTGAGTGTTTTATTGCCTTCCCCACAGTTTGGGTTTAGGCAGTTTTATTCCTTTAATTAAAGAATCAGCCTACTACTATATGTGGGTTTTTGCAGGAGCTTTTTTGGCAGGTAGGCTAAGTGAGAAGGTTAGAGCTCCAACCGCGGAAGTTTACTGAGCAAGCCCTTTGTTATCTTTATTCATGTTTTTTGCTCTAAGTACTAAGAAGAGAGTTATAGGTAGATAAGTAGCCATTATTAATCACATTTTCATTTAAATTCAAGATTATTCTCCTCCTATAAAATACTACACTGATACCTTCTTGCAAAATATAAAATATATAAACTTCAGATACAGAAATCAAATTTCCATCCTTTTAGTAATAACCATGTATGTTTGTAGGTAATTTATATAATTATGGGTATTTAGCTCTAATACCCAGTTTAGCTTTCATGTTGGGGTAGGGTTTGGCAGAGTGCAAAATTAACAGACAGTTTCTCTCTTTCTCCTTATCTGTGAGGAAATTGTCACTACTGCTGTGGAAAAAATGACATGGCAGTAGGAACTGCAATACGGGGACTTGCAGTATGCTTCTGAAAATTACAACAGGCTAAAACTCAAGCCTGTAATTAAGACACAAGTATATATTTACAGCATTCAGTTTGAATGCACTATGTGCATGTGCGTAGTTTTCAAATGCTTGTTTGCGAGTACATGCCAAATGAAAATACGTGCAAAGACTGATTTAAAGTCTGCCCACCATGTCCATGTCTAAATACCTGGTCCTGGATCTAGCAAGTTTAAATAATTAGAAAAATTGTAGACCTGTCAAAATGGAAAGTTTACTTTATATACTGCCCATATTAATATGTAGGTTTTCTATATTGCCTTCGTTAGGCTGTTTTCTGTATTGGGTATGTCTTAGTTTACTGTGTTTATCTGACTATTAAGTTTTGCCTTGTATGTAGGGAATTCATGTGGTAAATTTGTTGAGTTCTTAGCCTTTCTCCTCTTGCTTTTAGGTGCTCAAATTTAAACAGGACATGTATGTATCCTGTAGAAGATAGTATCTCTCTAATATCTTAAATATGCATTGAGTTGTATCTGCAAAATTTGCACAGCATAGATATTATTTGAAATAGTCCTTTGTCGCAGATTTTGAAATCGTGTGTTTTATCAGTTTTATCAGTTAGCCCGTATCTGAACTCTGGATGTTTACGTTTTCTGTCCTCGCTATAGATTTGGCATTAAGAACTGCAATTCCATTGAAAAAGATCATATTTGTTTTCCTTCTTATTCTGTCTTTCTGAACATACTTGAATTGTGACTCTGCCCTAACAATACACATTATTTTTAGAAGTCAGGTTGTGTGAAAAATTCTTTCACTGTGTAAAACTATCTGGCCCAAATTCTCTGCTGCCTTGAGGAGTGTGCAGTCATTTGTACCCATTCATAATTATTACAAAATTACTTTCTTTTTTTGTCCTCAGTAGCATGTTTAGTACCTGTTTTCTACAGGCAAAGTGACAAAACACCTCCAAATGTATGAAAAAATGTGCTTTTAGCTGACTTGTATGTAGTCTTCCAAGAGCAGAGGATCAGTTTGCAGTTATTATGACTCAGTTTAAATATTATTCTATTCTTTGATAGTTGCCATTAACATTACACTATTTAACTTTGTAGTTTGAAAGGCCAAATGTTGCCCACTGATAAGGTCTCACTGATCTCTGGAAGAATCGGATGCATTTTCTGGGAGTTGAATACGATGAAAAGAGAGCATGATTTTTCTTCAGCCCTGGAAGTTTTATACAGATTGGTCTAATCCATTGTGATAACCTTGCCAGTGTTTACCTGTTCTTTATCTTTGAAGATGTTCACAGTGCAGCTGACTCTTGGAGAA
Organism: Calyptomena viridis; assembly: GCA_013390005.1. Lineage (NCBI taxonomy): Eukaryota > Metazoa > Chordata > Aves > Passeriformes > Eurylaimidae > Calyptomena > Calyptomena viridis. Next base: position 148,290 of record WEIV01027828.1, on the reverse strand, counting down.
CAGACATGGGAAGCTGAAGGAAGCAGTATTAAAAAGGCCCAACATGCTGCTGCTAGCAAAGCATTGAATGAAACTACCCTTCCCAAACCAACGCCTAGACCACCCAAAAATAATGTAAACAATAATCCAGGTATGACAATTTCCTCTGTGTGTTAAATCTTTTTGGAGTGTTGGGATATTATACCACTAATAAGTACTTTTAACAAAATATTTAAATTTGGAAGATGAGAATCAACATAGCCATCTTATAGGTATCATAGCATAATGCAGAAACTCCAGTGGATTTTCACAGAAGAATTTTTAATGTGCATACCTAAAATGGTTGATCTGTAAGAGAATATGTTATTTAGATGATGCTCAGATGTATACATAGTTGTATGTGATCTACAGTAAACAGACAGGAGAAAAACAGACTGAATTGACTGTTATTACTATAGTAAAATGTATTTCCTAAAGAGTTATTTTAGCTAATTTTCCAATGAAATTGGAAATTTTACCCAGTCTAATCCTGCGAAATTGCATCTGTGATGTAAACAAAAGACTAGGATTAGGCATGAGAACTTTGACAGGTAATTCCCTACATTGTGAATTTTCCTTCATAGCAACCTGTTCTTTCAAAAAGCTCTCAGATGGCTTTAGAAACTGCTGTTTGAGTAATAAAAAAATGTATACTGGAGTCTTGTCCTTTGTTTTGAGTTGTTATGTGTGAGTTGCCTTCAATGCATATAAAACCCTTCAAGATACACATTTCGTCTAAGTGCTCAGTGATCTGTTCTGTCTTGTTCAATAAAACAAATAAAAACAATATCTTTATTTCAGACTAATATAAGGGAAAGCAAATAGTGAAGAAAAAAAGTAATATTTCTATTTTTTTGTTTGTTTGGGGTTTTGGGGGGGTTTTTTGTTTTGTTTTTTTTTTACACTTCTTTCCCTCTGGCTTTTTCCTCCATTCCTTTCTTTCCTTTTTATTTCCCTCTGCCCTTCCCCCCACCTTAAAAAAAGGAGTAAGTTTCCTTTAGAACATGTGAGTATTATCCTGAGTTTTAGCCATGAAGGATTGTTTGAGGGTGGTGTGGGAGTATTCTCTTGCTCCTTTGGAGATTAGTACATTGCTTCTTCAGACCCAGGACACTGGGTTTGCCCTTTGTCCTTCACAGTCATTGTGACTTAAGCTGTTTAGAAAGCAGGAAGCTCAGACGTCTATGAAAAGGGATTCTGAATTTGATTCTTGACATTGCAGAGTATTACTCAGCTTCTAGAGTTTTTCACTTTGAGCATATTCTTAAAAGGAAAATCTGATGAGAAGATAAAAGGCTTTAAGATAATTCATTAAGAAATTGTATCACTTAACACTGTAGTTTTGCTTCAAGAAAGGTGCATAGTATATGCATGGGTATCTTCTCATTAACATTACATTTTGCATGTTTATTATGAAGTTGAATGCATAGTCATTTCTTGCTTTGGAAAATACAAGAGTTGTTGTTGCTATAAGTTTTTGAGTAAGTATTGCATAAACATTTTCATCATTTTGCATATAAAACCTCAATGGCAGACTGAAAAATTAATCATGTTTTAAGGGTAGATTTATTTGAATCTCTTATGAATATATTTTCAGAAAATATTAGCTCCTTTTAATTGGAATGCACATTTAGCTCATTTAGGATTTTTTTACAACAGCTCAGGTGGGGATTAGCTGAATTTTGTATTAAAAAAAAAATAATAAAGAAGTAGTAGAAGTAGAGTGCATCTTGTTATTTGACATTTTTGAAACTGCGCAGTGGGCAAGTACTGACTACCTTCTAGTTTTGTACTCTGTCACCAGTAGATGGCTGTAGTTGCACTGATTTCCAGTAACTGTATTTTTAGTCTGTTAGATCATTCCCATTAGATTGTTAGTTTTTAGATGTAGCTTTATATTTTCAAGTCTTGCAAATAAAATATTTTGAATAACTTGTAAGATTACTGAGTGACTGCAGTAGTGCCTATTGCTTCATGCTTGTTTTGATGACTCTACCCTATTTGTGGTTTTATTTAATGGTACTCAGCAGAGACATTATTCTTTTATCCTTGTAATTCTTTCAGAAAGCATCATAATATATTATAAGTTTATTCACTTGGAAAAGTGAATAAACAGCTTGATTATTACACTGACTTTCTCATTCGTATGTGAAGATTAGTCTATTAAAACTGCATAGGGGATGCACTGAGATGTTTAAATGTTCTTTTTCATTGCTTGGGTTTAAGTTGGCATCTATATTCCAATCTTTTAGAGAAACTGAAATGGCTTTGAAGTTGATTCTTTTTAATGTAAGAATAAAAAAATGTAATGTAGCTATCTCCTTGCAGCTTATCTCAGTCCTGCTTGTGAGTTTTTCAGTGTTTCTGGTTTAAGTGCCTTACTTATATTTGTTTTTTGCAGGCAGTATAACTCCAACTGTGGAGCTGAATGGTCTGGCAATGAAAAGAGGAGAGCCTGCCATCTACAGGCCATTAGATCCAAAGCCAATTCCCAATTACAGAGCAAATTATAATTTCCGGGGCATGTACAATCAGAGGTTTGTACTTTTTCTATTATTTGATTTTTTTTTTAATCCTTGTCATGTTGTTCTAAATCTTCATGAACTTTCTAGATTATTTCAGACTAAAAATAAACTAAGATTTTGCTAAGTAGAGTCTGTGCAATCTTATTTAGAAACATGCATCATCATCTCCTAAGAGGAGTGCCATAAGTACCTAACAAAGAATAAAGACATGTAAAGCCCACTGCTTTTATTTTTTTAATGTGCATACTAGAGTTGCATTCTACACCCATGGCAATGAGGAGGCAGAGCATAAACTTTAGAAAGAGGTTTTGCCTTCCTTTGCAGTTGTCATGTGATTAGAATCTGTATCATTAAAAATGAAGCACTCTTTTCTTAGAAATTGGATATATAAAATTGGAAAGGCTGCATTTTGAATATTGGCTCAAAACAATTCTCAGATTTCTGGGGTTTTTAACCATTCTTCTTGATCAACTGTCTCATTTCCTTAATCCTCAATGTTTGGTTAGGAAAAATCCTTTATTTCAGAATTTAGAAACCTATATTCAGAGCTATGTTAATTTGCAATCTGAAGAACTTTTTTCTCTGAGATAGGTTTTTTTCCCATTTTTCCTTATTCACAGAGGAACTGTTTTAGGTCAAGTCTTTTGGAGCTCTGAAAGTGAGACCAAGTATGATTTGTAAAATAAGAAAAACCAACAAAAAAACCCTTAAATCAGAAAGTTCTGATCATGTTTTATCAGTGAAAATGGTTGCCTTTCTTGTAAAGCTTTGCTTAAGGGGTTTTCTGTTCATTTTTATTCATTTTGTAATTACCAAAAAGAATAAGGTTATAAACTCTGAAGAAGTGTTTTGGTTCAAAATTACTCTTCTATTATGAATTTAACTTACATCAATTTTTAAAAATTAAGGAGTTTCAAATGAAAAAGCAGCATTTCAGAATTCTCTAAGGAAAATATTTAAATGGACGTAATTCTATTTTACTTTTCCCCAGATTTTTAAATCATGATAACTTGGTAAATGTAGGATTTTAACATTTCATTGTGGGTTGGGGTTTTTTGTTGTTGTTGTGGGGTTTTTTGTTTGTTTGTTTTTTCTTTGGTGAGTTGGTTGTGGTTTTTTATAGCAGCAATACCTCTAACTGTAGAAGACAAAAAACCCCCCAAAAAAACCTGGAAGAAAACCCTTCCATTACTCTACAGAACAGTGTCTGATTATTTTATCACTTGTGTTATATTTCTAGTCACTGCTGAGTCTCTGCTTACATACTTCATGGTTTAAAGAGCTAATTATGGTACTTGAAATGAGTTTTGTTAATATTTAGAAATCCTTAATTTATTTGAATTGCTTTTATAGTGAGATTAATTTGGCTAACAGATATAAAGGCTAGACTGGAAAAAATGCCAGCTAGTTAAAGGCATAAAATGGGGAATTATGGAATCTGAACCTAGTTATGGAAAGATATTTGTGGAAGCAGATCCTCAAAACACTCAGCAGCTACTAACTTTTAATATTTTACCTTTTTTTGTATAAAGTGATTATTATGTCTAGTTAAATCTGTAAATTTGCTTCTTTGGAAACTTTGTTTCCTTAGAGCTGTGTTTCTGTGTTAGGGTAAGGTGATACATGAACTTTATTTTTTTTAAGTGCATTAGATAAGCAAGGGCTATCTAATCTGATCTATTCTGGTCACAAAACAAACAGGCTGGGTGGGAGAGAAGGCCAGAATCTGTATTTGCCTGCTTCATTGTGCTTATTTGAGTGCAGTTGCCCATGCAGGGTGGTTAGTAAATGGGTACATAGCTAGACCTAAATAGTAAATAATGGGATATACCTGTCTATGTGCATAACCACATACCCCGTGTGCATACACCAGCTCACACACGAGTACCAGGGCAAAGAGGAAACAGAAGAATGGTGCCATATAGTGCTGCTCCAGGACTACTGTGCTGGAAATAATTGTTCTGCATCTTGTTTTGCATTGGAAGGTTCTGGGCCACAGGAGGAAAGACACTTAGATTCTGTAAGACATCATTTAAAATTATACTTATTAGAGCTGCTGGTATAAGAAGAGGATAGTGCAGATAATCTTCCAGCTCTTCAGGTGCAGAGAGCCCTGCGTGGTATGGCATGGAACAGGACTGTCCCACATGCAGCATGCCATGCAGACCTCAGCCACAGCAGAGATTCTCCCCTTCCTGGTCATTCTCAGTCTGATGGGATTTTCTTACAAGGAAACAACTCTGTCAGGAATAGTCAGAAGTTATGGTCACATGAGAACTTCCTGCTGTGCTGTTAGATAAAGGCAAAGCTGCATAGGTGGTACTGAGGGGGAGCTGCCCAGGGGCCTGTCTCTTGCCACAAGTCTGTCCTGAGGCTGAGGAATTTGTGCAGCACAGCTCTGTCCTGTCCTGTGAGCCCTGCTGGGCATGGGCCCTGCAGCACAGCACAGCCCGTGCGGCTCAGGGTGCGTCACTGGCTCCTCGGAGGGATCCTGCACCTCTTCCAGTCACGGTTGCTGTGCACCTCCTATTCACTCTCACCAGAGGAAAGTCTGGAGACAGATTCTGGATCTGCTACAGTAGTGAGTTAAGTTCCAAATAGGAAGCACATGCTGCAGCACTGTATTATGTTCCTGTGGTATAACAAGTTTTATTTATTTTCTTCTACTGCCATGTTGTATTTAGCATTAGTTTGCTGATTTTTGGAAGTTGGGTAGTAGAATGGAAGTGTTGACCATATAGACCATATAGGCTGTTGAAAACAAGATTTGAAAATTAAGGTAGGTAATATGCTGTAAGAAGTATTTTTCTTTTTCATTAGTTTCTGACCGTAGATTATTTTCTGTTATTGAAACAGGTACAAAATATGTTAAGTAAGCTGGAAGCTTTGTCTTTTATCCTTTGTCTGAATTCCCTCTATTGATCTCTCTTTAAAAAAATGTGCTTTTCAAATAGGTGACCATACAGATTAAGATTAGGAGATTGCATTAGGAAAACTTTGATTCTGGCAAGATGGATGGCTTGAGGAAAAAATAAAAGTATTAAGTTCATTCCAGGGCATATCTTTAGACCAGTTAAGTCTAGTGTTTCAAGTGGCACAAAAGATCCTTTTCTGTATCTCATGGAAATGTGATCTGAGACCTGCTATTTGTATGCAGAACTGACAGCTAGATTCCATGTCAGGCTAAGATGATTTATGTCGAAGTGGCAGTGATTCCTTCTCCTTCATTTGTCCCCAGCCTTTGTGTCCCTGCGTATTTCCCGGCTCCAGGACTGGAAGTTGAGCTGCTTGGAAATGAATCAATTTTTAGGGAGAGAGGAAAGGAAAAGTTACTCCTAGAGTTACAATTGTGCTTAAAGATCTTTTCAGCTAGTCACACAAGAGGTTGTGCCCTCACCAGAGAGGGGGCATGTGTGTTTGGAAGTTAGGGGCAGCTTAGGTTCATTTAAGCATATGAAGAACTACACTCTCACATGCAGTGGAGCGTATTTATATGGGCAGTGTGTTGTACAGAGAATGTTAAAACAGTTTTATATGCAAAGGTGCAAAGATCCATTTGCAAGATCTGCATCTGATAGTGTAAAATTATACTGAAGGTAAAAGTTACATTCATGGAAAAAGGGAAAGCAAACAAGTGAAATGATGAAAAGGAAAAAGAGAAAAAGTTTTCCCGGTGGCCAGCTCGGAAGCCAAGTGATGACATGTCCCAAATGAGCATCTTTCTCTAGGTGTTGTTTCCAATGCAGCAAGTGTTCCCCATAACACTTTCCCATAGAAATTATGTGGTTTTCATCAGGACGTGCTCAAACTACTTGTTGCTTACAATGCTGATAGTGCTGCATCAGGGCAGGTCTTGAATACTGACTGCTTATATAGCTTTGTGCATGCATGTTATTGGGCACTGTAATGTATATCAAAATCTACTGCTAAGACTTAAGTAAATACAGTACATTATAGATACAACGCTGTTGACATACTGGTATTTGCAGGAGAAGGGCGTTGAGAATAACAGCACAGGGAGAACTGCAAGGGAAAAGTACAGCTGTCCAGGCGGTTTAGGTGAAGGGTTACAGAACTGCAATTGAAAGGCAGGCAACATTTTGCAAATGCAAAACTCAGCACTGCAGAGAGTAAGACATTTAAGGATGTGTGTTACACCAGGGTAAAGTGTTAGCTTTCTAAGTCTCTTCCTGTACTCAGTTAGGAAGTTAGGAAATGCAGGGCAAGTCATGTCTCTTTTTAGGGGTAGCTAAGTAGATAAAATACAGTCCAGCTAGGAACTGGATGAGGTATGATGTTTTAACCTGACTCTTCACTCAAGCTAGTGACCACAGTACTTGCTAGCTTGTTAACAGCATTGGGTCATTGCCGTTACACTGCATCTTGTCACAGGCTGGTAAGGTCTGATGACTTTAGGTCACTTTAAGGTGTGATGCTGAGCTGGATCGTGAACTTACCATCTTAGGTCTCTGGTAGTTTGAGTATCTGTGTGCTGCAGTTTATTTCACTGTGTAGATAAGAACTTCAAATTTTTATCATCTCTGGATTTTCTTTATTGAAGTAAAATCTTTGCAGGTTTGGTGTTGTGGTTTTAAGTAGCCAAAGTTTTTTGTTAGCTGGGGGGGGCTATGAGAGAGACTTCTTTAAGAAGCTGCTGGAAATTTCTTAGCTCCAAGCTAGTCAAGGTCAGCTGGTAATGCCTCTGTGATAACATATTTAAGAAGGAGAAGAAAAAAAAACTAGGCAGAACATCATGGCCACTTAACAGAGAAGAGAGTGAGAAGTTTGATTAACACCAAGGTCGGAGAGAAGGAGAAAGAGAAGATGCCTTACACACTGGAATAGGGCCCCAGCAACCCGTGGGGAACCATAGGAAGTGAAGATTCGCCTGCAAACCCGTGGGAGACTCCACACTGGAGCAGATAAGTGCTGGAGGAGAGAGGCTGTGATCCTGTGGGATGTTTGATGTCCATGTCTGGAGCGGGGGGCCTGAAGTGAATCCTGTAGGCCGTGGGAAGAAGAGACCCACACTGGAGAGGACTGGTGGCCTGTAAGAACCTACACTGAAGCAGCCAAGCAGCATCTGAATGACTGCACCTCTGGTAAAGTGACTTATGTGACAACAATAGCTGAATAAGTTGTTGTCAGTACAATCCACAAAGTAGTTTTGTAACAGACTGTTTTCGTGGAGAAGACCCCACGAGGAAAGCTGGGGTGGGACTCTCTCTTCTGAGCAGCAGCAGAGACGTCTGACTGTAACCCCCCCACTCCTGCCTTCCCAGGCTGCTGGGGGAAGGAGAAAGATCTTAAAAGGGAGGGGTGGGGGAGAAAGGTGTCTGTAACATCTATCAAACTTCTCACTCTTAAACTCTTAAGCTCTGATTTTATTAGTAGTAGTAGTGAATACTTAATATTCTAAGTTAGAGCCTGTTTTGCTTGTGAAATAGTTAATAAACAGGTGCTTGTAATCCTTGTCACAAAAGTTGAGGGGTTTTTTTCCCTTCTCTGTGAAATATTGGATGTGTGTGTGGGCTCTCGGCGTTTAGCTGGAGTCAAACCATAACATTTGGTAAAAGGAAGTTTGATGGCCTCTGATAAAACAGAGCTTTTAAAAAAGCTGTCAACCCTGAATCCAGCCGTGTTAGACAACTTCTTATTTATCAAAGTTTTCTATATTCCTAACAGAGATTATAGTAGAAGAAAATACTATTTTGGCACTCAAAATTTACTAGTTACACACTACCGATTTAAAGCCTCACAGGTTGGCATTTCAAGCAATTTGCAACAAAGGTACATGAAGACCTTTCAGTTCAAACACTGTATGTTACATAAAAGCTAAAAATGGTGAATGTTGCATTTTGAATGGCTTCTTTTATCTGAGAGCTTTACAAGGTGACTCTGGAGAAGGAGGTGCCGATGCTTTCAGGGGTGGTTTGCTAACTGATTCAGCTTGCGTGTTGGTCAGCACACCATTTGGCATGATTCAGTAGAACTGGCATGCTACTCAGAAGAGGCCAAGCCTTGAAACAATGGGTCATGTTTGAGAAATATTGGCAGAGCTGAGGACAAAACACATGCGTGCTGTCATATCTGTAGCCCAATGCTAGAACCTGTACTCCCTTGCATCTCTGGCTTAAACACTGTTGGCTTAAACCATGTAAAAAAAAAATTAAAACGTCTGTTTAAATTACAGCAATTAAACAGTAAGGTATCAATCCTGACTATAGGATTCCCATGTTACCATTGAATGTTGGTTTGTTTTATTATAAGTTGTTTTCTTCTTCTGTTTGAATTGTAGAGAGTCATTCCTGAAGTTTAATTGTCCTGCAGTATTTTCAATTATAGAATGTCTCTAAGTGACAAAATAAATTATATCTTACAGACTTACCTAAACTAAGTGTTTTCAGCCAAGAAATAAAATCACTAGAAACGGAACAGCAGCTTTTGATGTTTTAGTATGGAAAGTAATGTTGAAGAGATCATAAACTCAACCCTTGTGTTTTGGGAGAATTCAGACATTGTTTTCTTATTGTATAAAATTCCTTAAAATGTGTCTCACAACAATCTAGAGAGACTGAAAAACCTTTATTAAAAAAAAAAAAGCTTACAAAATTAAAACCACTTGTGAAATATAGGAACAAAGGAAATAGAAAACAATGACAAGCTACAGAACGGAAATAAAGTAATTAAAGCAGTTTCTTGCTTGGTTTTGAGGAATTTGGATGGTGTGATAGTTCTGCAAGCATGTCACGCAAAGTGGTGGTGTCCCAAGGATAAACTACAGCTTCTGTGCACTTGGACAGTTTCTGCTGCATTGAGCATTCATCTTAGTCTTGTATATGGTTGCTTCTCCCTGTGTATATGTTGCATACTACAGATTAAGACTGTCAGCTTCCTCCTTAGTGCATGGGAGAGAATGCACAGACCATTCCTCCTTTTCTTTTTCTTTATCACCCTCTCAGTCCAAGCCACATTTTTCTTTGATGTTGGCAAATGCTTCTTTACAGTGATCTTTGCAAGTCCAAACTCAAGCAGCAGCACATTTTTGCCTGTTCTGGAGCCAGCTATGCTGCCTGGCCACAAAGCACAGGGCATCACCCTACCTGGGCACGTAGTTCCTACCTACTGGGTAGGCAGCTCACCTGCTGGGTATCAGTTGTTGCATGGAACTGTTTGCTTAAACTTAGCTGCCCTTGAAATTACATATATCAACCCTATGGACCAGTGCCTAAATACCGAACAATCACTGTAAAAATGAGGGATAGTAAAAGAAAGTTTGAGGGCTGGTCTTTGGCCAATTCCATCTTCAGCTGCTAGTTTCATAGTGGACTAACATGTTATCCAATCTAATGATCAAAGAGAGAATAGACTATGTGATTAATGGATAAATTACTAAAATTGCCAGATCATATTAATAAAAGACGATATGGTGAAAGACTGGAGTAAAATGAAAAGTTTATTTCTTCTATGAATGCTGAATTAAAGTTTTAATATGCACATCAAAGCGAAAAAGATTCGAGGGAAGTGTTACTTGACATGAGTGTATAGCAATGCAGTCTAAATCCTCACTGAACTTCATTTGTTTCACAAAAGTTACATAGTCCTATGGGGGGGGGAAAGGAAAATCTAGCCAGAGGAACAGCTGTAGAAGCCAAATTTTGAAGTGGGTGGGTTGCATTGCATTAGACAATGTAAAAATCTGTTGCGACTATCATTTCCAAAAGGCTTTGATCTAGTATTGATTAGATCAGCCAGTAGCCTGGAAAATATAAAGTTCAGATTACTCTGTGAGTCTTTTCATTACTCTAGGCACATGATTAGCCTATTATCTGTTGTTGAATTCCAGTTATTGAAGCTTTCTGTTGGGGCTTGCTGCAACAGAGGAGGATTTTATGCACAGCTGTGTATAAAGCAGATTTTTTCCCAAGCATATATACTGTGGCAGATGTGAGGACACTAACTTTCCTAAACATAGGCCTCTAGTGCCACTTGAGACATTGTAGGGTGTTTGAGATATCCACGTGGGATCAGTGGATTTGGCAGAAGACCTAGAGGAGACCTTTACTAGAGTGGCAGCTGAAGGTCAGGCAAGATACCCTAGGGCATTTCAGATGGCCCTGCATAGCTAAGTTTAGGCCATTGAAGGAATCCCTAAAAGCAGTGTTCAGTCATCATACCACTTCATTTAATCCACTAGGACTCCAGCTATTCGTGGGAAACTTGTCTGTTTCATGGATCAGTCCTATGGTACATCATTTGCATGTTTTAGGTACATGACTGCATCTCAAATGATATTGTGTGCTTGTGTTTAGGCAGCTAGGTGCAGTTCTTCACAATGCTTGTGGAGTTCAGATCCAAGCTCAGATGCCCATCAAATAGTCTCTACTTGTGCATTAGAAACTGTTTCCCATTTTAACCAGTGGAAGGACCAGTCAGAGCAATCACTAGTCTAGAATGCTATTTGTCATGCCGTAAACTAGGTTGTCTACATTTCATATGGATCTCTCCAGAGCTTGATTTTAGTAGCAGCTTAGTTTCTACACATTAACTAAGTACCTAAATTTAGTCATCTGAACCTAGAGCTGAATCCTACACTGAGGAATAATCCTAAAATTTGTAGTAATTTTATGAGTGTTATAGTGGGAGTCATTTGACTATCGCAGTGGAAGGACTGAAAAAAAACATAAAAATCTCTCCACAGAGAGAAGAGGGAGAGAAATACATCAGAAGAACAAATTCTTTGGGGACATATTAAAGAGAGGCAGGCATGCAAGTACTGATATTTTGATGGAATAAAGTAATGTTTTGCTGCAAAAAGCTGTTTGGCTGTGGAGATCAGTGCCTTTGCTCCCCAGGTGAAGTGGGCTCTCAGTTCTAGAGCCTGTTGTGTTGAATTGGTTACATGAGAATTAACCAGGAGCAGTGTAGGGTGCCTCTGGAATTTTCACTTTGCTACATTTGTCAGCTTCACACCTCAGCCGTAGGGTACAATATTCCTCCCCTGAAAATGCCAGAAAGAGTCAGAGGTGCTTTGCCTGCATTTCCAGTCAGTGTTGCAAAATCTTTTCCTTCAAATTTGCATTTTAAGGATGAAGAGGTGTGATAGTAAAGATGTTTACTGACTGACTTTCTGAAAACTTCTTTCTGTATTCCTTTCCCTTATTCCAACAGTTTGGACAAAAATACCTGGAAGAAATATTAAAAACTACTTGGAAATAGAAATTGGGAGTTTGGTTAGAATAGGTTATATCTCCTCAAATGCACTGTCATCTTGGACAACAGATATGGCTTTCATAGAATTTAAACTTAGGAAAGTAAAGAGTAGTCCAAAGAGTAGTGCAGATGATCAGATTAGCAATTTAATTGTTCAGCTGGAGATGGCTGATTTAAACCATTAGATGGCAGCATGAATTTGTGGAAGAATTTCTTAGCAGAAGCACACTATCAAAATATGTTGCCTTTTTCTATTCTGAAGCTTTTCATGACTTTAAAATGTTATAATTCCAGCATAAATCAATTAAAATGAGGTTTTCTGAAAGGCTTTTGTGTCATCATTTTCTTCAAGTTTTCTTCTACTATAATAATTGAGGCTGTAATGCAAGAACTTCAATGGCAGTTTTACTTTTTAATGTAAATCTAGTGTGAGTAAAAGATGCCAGTTTGCCAGCAGTGACAATTGAAGTGCTTGGTCTATAAAGCACAAATTCTGCATTTCATCATATTAATTCATTCCTCAGGCTTGACCTAAAGACATTTCCTTAAAGATAAGGCTGAAACTTGGCCACTAAACCTGCAGTCTGTTCATACTAATGAAGCTTTCTGATGATTGGAACATCTCTTCATTTGGAAGGGACTGAGATTGCCAGCTGAAAACTGATTCAGTTTTGTACATTAGCAGGTGAGATAAGATTCAGACCATATCTTAAAGCAAAGTCTTGTACATCACCCTTTTATTTCCCTGCTAGTGTATCAAGAAACATTATGGTGTATTAATCCACTCACAGACTTTTAAATTAATTCTTTGTGTTCATCTTCTGCATGCTACATTTCACTTCCCCTGGCCTGTTTGTTCCCACTCGTTGCCTGCCTCCCACACAGACATATTGTTATAAGAAAAGTGTTGAATACAGCTGTGCTAGGATTTTTCTTTGCTAGTATCTGTTTCTAGGAAAGGAAAAGGGAGAAAGTCCATTTCCTGTTGGTTTAAAACAGGAGAAACATCTGTTTGTCTTAAGATAGTGTTCCCAAAAGAACAGTGGCAAGGGAGCTTGCAGGTGATGAGCTTTGCCATTGCCAGTAGCTATCAGTTTAGACAATAGTGATTAGTATGGATGGCTTAAAACAAAATAGGATTCCTTAAATGACAGAAGATATTTATTCCTGCAGTAATTACTTTAGTGTTTAGTTTCTACAGTGTTTTAAATTATAAAAATACATAGTGTATCTGGGATCAGAAAACACAGATTCTGCTATGGGATTTCTAGATTCCATTAAATTCTGTCCAAAAGCGATTTTTCTACAGTCCCTTCACCCTGTTATTGTGAATTTCCACAGTGCACACAAAATGGTGTTGGGTGACGTGTCCTGGCACAATGTGCCCATAATCCTTCCGACATTCATCCTGTCACTACCATCCACTGCATTAATGGGTACATTTAACCATCAGGGATCAAGCTGACAGAATAGAGAGCAAGCTTTGTGGGTACTATTCCCAGTACAGTGTCTCTTCATTCTCCAAATCAATGCACTTACCTATTATCACTAAAATCTTTTTAGCCTTAATTGTAGAGCATCTAGATTTTTCATCACTCTTCATGCCTAAAATGTGATACATCAGGCATAACATTTTACATTCTTGCAGCATTCTAAACAGTCTTTTCTCAAGGTTAAGTAGTTTCTTCAATGACCTCTTGACCCTATTTATAGAGAATGTCCTAAGCCCTAATAGTTCAATCTTAATTAATATTTTTGTTAATTTTCTTTCAGGATATAGGGACATTCCCAGACCACTTGCTTTCTTTCTCTGTTTGCTAAGAGGACTGCCCTTTCCTTTTGTGGTTCTTGGCTCATGTTCTGACTATTTCTCCTGAAGCTTCTTTCCGTGGACAGGGATCTTTTCAACTTCCTGAGATCTTTCTCTGCCCTGGAGAAAGTACATCTGGCTCCAGATGTGTTTTCAAGTTTCAGATATGCCTTTTCATGTTCTCACATAGGCTAAAAACATACAGAGGTGTAATACAATCCTTATCTTTGGTTTCCTAATGTCTGTCTTTCAACACTGCTCTTCCACTTGAGAATCTTCCTTTAAACCTTCTGATCCAAAAATCTTCAGAGCCAATGGCCTGCCCCAGCACCTTGTGAATCTCTTCAGTCTGTTGGCTCTGCAACTCACTGTGTATTCTTTCTGTAGACCTGCCTTTAAAACAGTCAACTTTACTTTCAGGATACGGACTGAAGACTACTCTTGTTGGTATGTATAAAAACAAGCACTGATTCAGAAAGCTCTTGCAGGAGCAGGAATATTTTGGGCGTGTTTCATTCTTTCCACAGAGTTAGGTTTTTATTCACCCTTATCTTTTTGCTGTACTTCTGTTGAACTAAGGATATTTCAGCTGAGACACCTGTGAGACAATGGTTTCAATGGAAACAAGCCTGTGTGGCCTCCTTTCTTGTTACAGCCTTTCTGCTGTGACCAGAACGTGAACATTGGTTACCAGTAAGTATGTTCTCTTTCCTTCTCCAGCTCCTTTTGGTAATGACAGAGATGAACTGCTGTTAGAGCCCAAACTTTATTTTGAGAGGCTGCCATAATTTTCCTGAGGGAACCAAGCAGAAAGACAGTTAGTGGCTAATTTTTAACAGCTTATGACTCAGTAAGATCTGGTTGGAATTGTATTCTTTCCTTACAAGGTCTTTGTCGCTTTTGAACAGAAAGTTCTACCACAGATTGAGAAAGTATTAAATATTCTGAAGGTTTTCAAGTTTCTTTTATAACAGAAGATATGGAGTGTGCGTGCAGAACTTTTCACCAGCAATCACTGTGTTATAGTTTCTCTTCACATCTTGTCTATAATAGTGGTTTTGGTGGGTGCTTTTGTTCTGTAAAAGAAAGTACAGTTGACATCTCTTCTGAAATGCTCATTCCCAGGATCTTCTGAAGTTCTGCTTGTATTCATAGGATATTTTAAAGCAGACTGCCAATTTTAAGTGGGTTTTTATTGTCACAGAAAGGATACTTGCACTCTCAGGTACTCATCAGGTACTTTGGCATGTGATTTGTTTGGAGTACCTGTTTTACTGAAATGGGGCTGAAATCTCTCAGTGTTGTGATTAAAGGCATGTCATCTCTGGACAAAAGCCAAACCAAAACTCTCTTAGCTTTGATGTTCTGTTCCATTACAAAAGAGGAGAACATGGAGTCTAATCACTGTACTGATTTAGATTAGAGTCTGACATTAGTGTCAGTGAAACAGAAATGAGAATTTTTGAAGAGGGGGACATCAGCAGCTGGGCCTTGGTTCCCTTCAGTAAAAGTAATCTCTATACTGATCTTGTTTGCTAAGTCAAAGGTCATAATAATCATTTTGCATATTAGGAAAAATTTCTTTACCAAAAGGGTTGCCAAACAGTGTAAAAGGCTGTCCAGTGAAGTGGTCAGGTCACCACCAAAGGAGGTATTTAAAAGATGTGTAGATGTGGCACTTAGGGATGTGGTTTAGTGCTGAAGTTTAGTGCTCGATTAATGGTTGGAGTTAATGTTCTTGGAAGTCTTTTCCAACCTAAATGATTCTATGATTTCATTTTAACAGTCTTTGGTATCTCTGTCCTTCAAGAGATTTTTTTGAGTTCTTGCATTCTGGAATACAATTCCACCCTGTCTTATAAACATTTCTTACATTTCCTACCTTTCAGCAAATCTTCAGTCTTGTATTTTATTGTATTGATCTAACATAATCTAACATTTTTTCTTTATTAGTATTCAGTACTAATTTGTATTTGCTGAACAAAATGAGACAAGTCACTATGCACTGGTGACCACTACTACTCTCATTGCATCACTTATGCGTTTTTATTAGCAATGAATTTCTATTTACTTGCCGGTCATTGGTGTAAATCCATTATGCCATTAACATTTGAAAGAGTATAATGTCTACTATTCACGAGTAAGGTTTCCTAGAAAATATTATGTTTTTATGATTTTAAGTAGAAAAGAATCAAAGCACTTAAAGAGTTCATCACTCATCTTTGGGATTTCTGACCTTTTTGCCCCTTCCAAACTTTTCTGCATTTGATTAACATCCTGATCAGCATCCTGATATGATATGCAGGACAACATAAAATCCCTCTGTTTCCAACTGACCAAGCTCTCTTTATCTCACATTTCTTTTCTTTGCAAGTCTGATGGCACAGATGGGAAGATTTCTCGATAGAAGCTTTAGCTGGCCATGCATGGCAGTTTTTAGAGGTTGTGGAGCTGATAACTAGTGAGATAGGAGAGTGTGCATCGTCAGTTAACTGCACTCAGCTGCTGAGAGATGACATGTTAATTCAGAATTAAGTATTGTTTTTCAGCTTATTCTTGCTTTCAGTCCTTTATTTGCCAAGTTTAAAGTGATAGGTTAATTTTTTTACTCACAATAGTGCAATTTAATGTCTGTATGTTTACATGCCTTCAAGTGGGAAAAGAGTGTAGCCTAGCACGCACAACTTACTTGAATTTAAGTTAATTTGGACATCAAAAATCACTCTGTGAGCTTTCTATGGTCTTATTCCTCTGTGGACTTTCAGGTTAATTAATTCTTATGAAGTTCTAGACCTGAGATGATTTTGTTAGTAACATTTTTATTAGTTTTACATTACTGGTATAAATACATGATAAAATGAAATGAGTGAGATACTTAATTCTCTCATTTGCTTATTGTCTAGTCTGGCAAGTGACATGACTTTTTTTTTTCTACATGAGTTTCTTATGTAAAAAGAAAATGATACTGTAGTCAGATATGCAGTGTTGTTTATGTTCTTTTACTGTAACGGGTATTTGGACGACATTCTCAGTAACCACTCTGCATGCTTGTAAAGATTAGTGAGTAATACAGTTCATGGGAAATTTTATGAGTTGAAGTAGATAAGAGTTTGAGATGTTTGTCTTCTGGATATCTGCTTTAACCTCTATGTATACAGTGTGTATCACAGCTTCATTATGTTTTCCCTTTTATTCTTATTGTACTTGGTTTTGTGTCATGGAAAAGAGCCTTTTATTTTTCCTTGTATTTATCTTTTCCTCCCTGCAGCCCCTATTCGCCATTTCAGTATTGTCCACTTGACATTTTCCAATGCCTTAAACTCTGGAGGCAGTATTCTTGTTATGTTCTTATATAATTTACACAGTTTTTACACTCAAGAATAAGTTGAAGTTTTGTTGACCATTTTCGTCACTTAGTTATTCAATTGATAGGTAAAAATACTTCTTCAGAGGCACATAACATTTTGTTCTCTGCTGTCTTCTTGATTTTAATTGTCATTTTTCACTTGTTTGTTCTGCCTTAGTCTTCAATGTACAGTCCTTTTGAATGATCTTCTCATGACTTTTTTTTTTTCCTGGGTTTTTTCCTCTTCCTTCTTAGCCTTTTTCTTTTTTTTTCTCACATATCTCTTGCACTAATTTCTCTTTGTTTAAAAAAAAAAAAGGCAATTTGGGCTGGTTCTGAGAACCTTCTGGCACTTTGGCAAGTGCTTCACCTAAATTTCAAGGGTTTAGCTTGAAGGAGAGAGAGCAATAATAGTGGAAACAGAGACCTGAACTTGTTGTTCATGGAAACATCTATAACTAGTGCTACATAGCTGGCTCAATATGTTTGCTCTATTATTTGTTAGTTTAATCCATGACTGTTAAAGTCTTTCATGTCTGTAGCTTTCTTTTGGTTTCTTCTAATTACTTTTGATGAGCAACTGTTTTGTATTTCTTGTTGTACATATTTACTGTAAACAGTAAACAAAGTAGTGGTAAATACAGAGAGTAAATAATGAAATACTTGTTTCAGTCAAAGGTCTTTATTGAGCAACTTGGATTTTAGGGAAATAGTGATGTGGCAATATTATCATCTTGTCATCACAAATTCTGCTGAGAAGATTCCACATTAGATAATGTTATGTTAAACTGAATCCTCCTCCCTCTTGTTTTTCACTCTGGAATGTTTCGATATTGTGATTGTGAAAACATGAGTCAGTTTTTTTTAATGAAGTTAGTCATACTGCTTGAAGGAACTACATAGCCTCAAGCTCAGGAAAAGAAGGAAAAAAAGGAAATGGGAATCATCATTAACTTCATGAAAAATTCCCAGACTCATAACAAAGTTTAAAAGAAAGTATGCATAAAGGCATATGAGTAAAAAAGGTATAAAACTCAACATGAAGTTACTGTATAGTGAAGGTAGATTGTGTCTGACTAATGTGTTAACCTTGCGAGTTATGTGTCAACTTATTTTTTTAGGTGAAGAGAGTAAAGTAAATCTTATATTTGTGGGATTCAGTTAAGCATTTTATAGCATTAGATAAGGATAATGTTTTCATTAAACTGAAGAAGATGGGGATTTGTATAAGAAATGCAGGGTGGGAAAGGAAAAATAATCAGCAGTATTAAGTCAAACTAGGAGGAATATTATTAAGTACAGTTCTTTCAGCTTTAGAATCAACCTTTTAAATTATTTTTATTAAGGGTGTTAGCACAAAAAGTAGGAAAATGTTAATGAGATGCAGAACCCTGTCATTGCTGTGCAGGAAGATCAAGATAGTCAGGAAGGGTTGGATGATTGTTGGGGCTGACATATTAGAAATGCAATGAGACCAGACCTTTCCAGTATAAAATGTAGGATTAATAACATAGGCACTAGTAGTACTAACTCTGTTGTCACCTGAGAGTTATTCAGTTGGAAATCATGGATCAAGAGTGTTAAATTTTTAACTATTTGGAAGATAAACTAAGAAAAACTAATGTGGTTGAATTAGTGGAGGGGCAGATGTGTTTGTTAAGATGTGTTAAGAAAGATGTTTCTGATAAAGATACATAAATATTGCTATTACAGGGAACACTGTTAGCCTTTGATATATTGTTTACCGTTCTTGGATTTTATTTTTAAGAGCAGGAGCAAGTATGGGGAAGGGCTGTGAAGGATTATCAGGATACTGGGTAGTCTTTTATAAAGAAGACTAGTGAAATACCTTGACTTGTTCCCTTGCAAAGCAGAGGCTGCGAGGGAATGGGAAAGCTCACCTTGGAGGGTTAACAATAAAAAATAAATAAGCTATGTAAGTTACAGAATAGTATTGACACTAAACAAAATAATGCATGTAAAAGTATAGCTGAGCTGAACATTAGGAGATTCTTAAGTATCAACTCAGCTTCTAGATCATCTTTCCAGCAAAAGCAAGTAATCTCATTTGTTTTCTAATAGACCTTAACAGATAAAGAGGATTACGTTGTACAGTTGCCTGCAACTCATGGATCTTGACTGCCTAATGCAGGATTTGCTTACATTCTTGCATTTGAAATACAGAAGGTTTAGGGTTTCTATGCCTTAAAATGGGAAGCATCTTTGTTATGTTTTCTGACTTTTTTGTTTTTAAAGATGAACAGATGCTTTTGAATCACTTTCTGTTTCTTTATGTTTCCATCACATAGTTATTCTTTACAATTCTTACATAGTCAATTAAACATTCTTTTGCTTAGGGATTTTCTACAACTAGGTCAAAATTGGTTTCATAACTGATCATAGCAAGTATTAAATGACGAAAAATACTGCATCATTCAGAATTAAATTAATTTAAAGTTTTTAAAGTTTTGGATTATAATTTAACACCATTTTTTGAATGAAGTATATGTGGTTTTTCTGTTTTTAATTCTCATCTATGTAGCTGAGAGGAGGTTAACATTCAAATAAGGAATGTCTGGCTAAAAGCAATACATAGTGCCTTGCTCACTTTACATTATGAAAGTTTTTGGAGGATGTAAAGGTAATCTAGAAGAGAATGGCCAGACTTATTCATCATAGAATAGAATGGTTTGGATTGGAAGGGATTTCAAAGAACATCCCTCAAACCAGGACAGAAACACTGTCCGCTAGACCAGGTTGCTCAGAGCTCCATCCAACCTGACCGTGAACACTGGCAGGGATAGGGCATCCACAACTTCTCTGGGCAACCTGTTTCAGTGTCTCACTACCCTCACAGTAATGAGTTGCTGGCTCATGTTCAGCCTCTCATCCGCCACCACTCCCAAGTCCCTCTCAGCAGGGCTGCTCTTGATCTGTTCATCCCCCAGCCTGTATTTGTAGTGGGAGTTGCCCCAATGCAGATGCAGCATCTTGTACTTGGTTGTCTTAAACCTCTTAGATTCCCATTGGCCCACTTCTAGAACTTGTCCAGATCCCTCTAGATGGCATCCCATCCTTCAGGTGTGACAACTGCACCACTCGGCTTGGTATCATCTGCAAATTTGCTGAGGGTTCACTTGATCCCTTCATCTATGTCATTAATGAAGATACTAAATAACACTGGTCCCAACACAGACCTCTAGGGAACACCACTTGTTACTGATGTCCATCAGGACTCTGAGACATTGACCGCTACATTCTGGATGCAACCCTGTAACCAATTCCTAATCTTATCTAGCTGTCTACTCATCAAATTCAGCTCTTTTTCAGTTGAGAGAGAATGATGTTGTGGGGAACCATGTCAAAGGCTCTACAGAAGTGCAGATAAATGACGTCTGTAGCCTTTCCCTTGTCAATCCATTGTAGAAGGCCACTAGGTTGGTTATGCAGGACTTGCTTTTGGTGAAGCCATGTTAGTTGTCTCAAACCACCTCCCTGTCTTGCATGTGCCTTAGCATGGCTTCTGGGGGAATCTGTCCCATGATCTTCCCAGGCACAGAGGTGAGTGTGACAAGTCAGTAGTTCTCAGAGTGGGATGCCTCTCATCAGGTATCATAGACTTAGGTATATTCAGGTTCCTTAGATTGTCGTGAACCTGACCTTACTTACAGTGAGAAGGACTTTGCTTGCCCAGTCTCCATCCTGATGTCCATCCGCTCAAGAAGTGTGGGAAGAGAGGTTGAAGACTGAGGCAGTAAAGTTGTTGAATACCTCAGCCTTCTCCTCATCTGTTGTTGCCAGTTTTAAAGCATTGATTATTGTGGGGGTTACACCTTCTTTGACATTTCTTTTCTGGTTAAAATACCTATAGAAGCCCTTCCTGTTATTCTTCGTGCCCCTTGCTGGGTTCAGTTCCAGCATCGCCTTGGCTTTCCTAGCCCCATCTCTACACAACCATACTTTATACTCTCCCCAGTTTACCTGTCCCTGTTTCCACTGCCTGTGCATTTGCTTTTTTCCCTTTAGTTTGACCAGCAGTTCCCTACTCAGCCATGCAGATCTTTTGCCTTCCTTGCCCGATTTTTTGCTGCTGGGGATCATTAGCTCTTGTGCTCTGTGGAAGACTTCATTAAAGATCTGCCAGCTCTGTTCTGCTCTCTCATCCCTAAGGGGCAGTCTCCAGGGGATCCTATTGACCATCTCCTTGAAGAGCTGCAAGTTTGCTTTCCTAAAGTTCAGGGGTCTAACTTTACTCCTTGTCTGACTTATGTCCCTCAGGACTGCAAACTCCACCAATGTCCCTGATTAGCTCTTGTGTTGGTGACCAACAGATTCATCTCTCTTATAGAGCTGTCTATTACCTGGTTCAAGAGTCATAGAATAGAATCATCAAGGTCATCAAGTCCAACCATCAACCCAGCACTGCCACCGTAAACCCTAAACCATATCACCCAGCACCAGATCCAGATGCCTTTTAAACACCTCCCAGAGTAGTGACTCCACCATTTCCCTGGACAACGTGTTCCAGGGATTCCAGCCTGACCACCCTAAGAGTGAAATTTTTTTCCTAATGTCTAATCTAAATCTCCCCAGTCTTAGCGTGAGGCCATTTTCTCTAGTTCTCTCACTGCAGTCACAGTAGAAGAGACTGGCCCCCACTTTACTACAACCTACCTTTAGGTAGTTGCAAAGAGAGTGATGAGGTCCCCCCTGAGCCTTTTCTTTTCAAGACTAAACAAGCCCAGCTCTCTCAGCCATTCGTCATAAGATGTTTTCTATACATTTCATGAGACTTGTTGCCCTTCACTGGATACGCTCCAGACTTTAATGTCTTTTTTAAAGTGAGTGGCCCAAAACAGAAGGCAGTACCTGAGGTGTGGCCTCACCAATTCCAAGTACAGAGGGACAATCACTTCCTTAGTCCTGCTGGCTGTGCTATTCTTGATACAGGCCCAGGTGCCATTGGCCTTCTTAACCACCTGGGCACACTGCTGGCTCATATTAAGCCATCTGTCATTCAGCACCCCCAAGTCTCTTTTTGCTGAACAGCTCTCAAGCCACTCCACTCCTAGCGTGCATGGGGTTGCTGCAACCCAAGTGCAAGACCCAGCACCTTGCTTTATTGTACCTCCCCCAGTTGTCCTTAGCCCATTGATTGAGTTCGTCCTGGTCTCTGTAGAGCCTTCCTACTTCTGAGCAGATTAACACTTCCATCCAACTTAGTGTTGTCTGCAAATTTACTGCACTCAATCCCCATGTCTAGGTCATCAATAAAAGTGTTAAACAGGACCAGCCCTAAAACTGAGCCCTGGGGAACACCATTAGTGACCAGCCACCAACTGGATTGGTCTCCATTCACAGCCTTTCCCTCATCTATTAAGCGGTTCACTTCATCAAAGAAGATCAGGTTGGTCAAGCAGGACCTTCCTTTTGTAAATCCATGTTGGCTGGGCTTGATCCCTTGATTATCCTGCATGTCTTGTGTAATGGCATTCGTTATGAACTCTTCCATAATGTGCCTGAAGCCAAAGTCAGGCTGATAGGCCTGTAGTTCCTGAGATCATCCTTCCAACCCTTCTTGTAGATGGGCCATAGATTTGTGTAGTGATTTGACCCTGGCTGAGTGCCAAGGACCCACTAAAGCTACTGTCTCACTCCCCTCCTGCAAACAGGCAAAGGAGAGAAAAAAAAACCCAGAGGGTTTCACAACTTTGCCNTTCCCCCAGTGGGCAACATTTCTTCAGGCACTGCTGCCACATGGGCCACTTTTCCACAGGGTGCACTTTTCCATAGGCTGTTCCAGCATGGGTCCCCCACAGGCCACAAGTCCTATCAGGAGGAATCCTGTTTCGGCATGGGCTCTTCTCCCCACAGGCTGCAGGCCCCTGTCATGACCTTGCTCCATCGTGGGCCTCCCACAGGGTCACAGCCTCCTTCCAGCATCCACCTGCTCCGGCGTGGGCTCCTCCATGGGCTACAGGTGGATTTTCCTGCTCACCTATGGTCCCCCATGGGCTGCAGAGGGACAGCCTGCTGTACCATGGCCATCACCACGGGCTGCAGGGCCCAACTCTGGCACCTGGAGCACCTCCTTCCCCTCCTTCTGCACTGACCTTGGTGTCTGCATTGTTGTTCACAACTTCTCACCCTGCTCTTCTCTAGCAGCCATCTTCCTCTGCCCCCTACTTTTTTTTTTTTTTTTTTTTTAAATGTTATCACAGAGGTGCTACGATCCCTTCTGGTTGGCCTGGCCTTGGCCAGCTGTGGGTCCAGCCCGGAGCTGGCTGGCATTGGCTCTGCTGGAAATGGGGAAAGTTTCCAGCAGCTTCTTGAAGAAGCCTCCCCCATAGCCCCCTCCCCCCCCACCTACCAAAAACTGGCCACTAAAGCCCAATACAGTTTGCTAATTTCCAGTCAGCTGGGACTTCTCCAGTTAACTTATACACTGGGACTACTGGTAGATGATTGAGAGTGGTTTGGCAAGTTCTTTTGTCAATTCCCTTATTTCTCTGGGGTGGATCCCATTAGGTCTCATAGACATGTCACTAACCATCTCCTCCTGGATTACGAGGCCTTCACTCATCTCCCCATCATCAACTGCCAGCTCTGGGACCTGGATATCCTGAGGACAACTGTTTTTGATATTAAAGACTGAGACAAAGAAGGCATTAAGTACCTTTTCCTCATCCCCTGTCACTATACTACCGTCTATATTCAACAAATGACGGAGATAGTCCTTGACCCTCCATTTGCTGCCAATGTATTTGTAGAAACTTTTTTGTTTTCTTTAACTGTAGCAGCCAAATCAAGTTCTAGTTGGGCTTTGGCCCTTCTAATTTTTTCCCTGCATGACCTCTCAACAATCCTTACAGTCCTTCCAAGACACCTGACCCTTCTTTCAGAGACAGTAGGTTATCTTTTTTTCCTGAAGTTTCTGCCTAAGTTCTCTCTTTAGCCAGACCACTTAAGAAGTTATCCTTCATTCATTCCAGGAGTCTCCTGGATTGCCTACAGCTCACCATGCTACTTTCCCAGCAGATGTCAGAGTGGTTGAAGTCCCCCAGCAGGACAGGAGCCTGTGAGCACAATCCTTCCTGGAGCTGGAGCAAGAAGGCTGCATCACTAACTTCCTTTGATCAAGCAACCTAACCTGTAGTAGACAGAATTCAGGAATAATGGACTGTAGTTCTCAAAAGGACTACTTGGAAAAGGGAGCCTCTTTGTTCCCAGGTGGTGTTGTGGACCTGTTGAAAGAACCAGAAGGTGCACTCTAGGAATAAAAAAGTGACTATACTGGATGTCTCCTTCTTCAAAACGTAGAACTCACATCTGTAAGAAATGCACATGACTAATGGACTGCTTAGAAAAATAGGACATAGCCAGGGAACAGCTGCACTAAGCAACTTGCTCCCCTAGAGAAATTTCACATGTTACAGAGAAAAAGTTGTTCACAGCAAATGCTTTTTCCTACTCCCCTGCATGGTCTGTGTCTCTATATCCCTCCATTCACAAAGCTTACAGCATTTTCCTAATTAAACAGTGCCAGCCAGGCTGCCAGCTTGATTGAGTTCATATGGAAAAGGAGCCAGAGAGAAAAAGTGCAGAGAATGATGCTTTCAGCATGGAGCTGGCATCTGAAGAATGACTTTCCCATACTGTGTTATATCTCGTATTTTAGTGGCCTTCATCTTGGCCAAAATTATCCCAGTTCCTCTTCACTTTGTATTATGAAATGGCAGTAGGGTAATACTTCCTATAAAAATTGTGTAGTGGGGAAGTAATTGTGTTTATTTTTTCCTTTTTACATAGTTGAAAAATATATTGACCATTAGAATTTAGAGAAAACCTCACTGAGTTTTTAACATGAAGCTAAATCTAAGTAAACTTCCTGGTTTCTGTGAGCTGCAACTTGCACTTGTTTTTTTTCCCCTTCTATGAATAAAGTAACAATATTTGTCAGAAACATTTATGCCATTGAGGAATCCAGAGAAATGCAGGAAATGCAGTATGAACACATAACGTATGTACTAATACTTTATTTGTCTTTGTATGAGTGGATTTGATGGCCAAAAAGGAAGAGGCCCCAAGGGCTCCTTAGTATGCAATTAATATTTTGGCTAGAAAAGCAGCAGATTGTTTCAGCATGCTTACATGTTATTACATCATATTCCAGTAAAATTATAATGAACAGAATTTTTGTTTGTCTCTGTGGCAAACCAAAATGAGTTTTCTAATTGTCAACAGACCTTGGTGATTTATTTAATTATAGTGGCGCCCACTCACACCAACTTAGTTAAGGTCTGTCAGCATTTCTGTTATGAACCCCTATTTTTAGGGGTTTATAACGGGTTGTAAATATTTACTTATTGCTGAAACTTTGCATTCAAGGTCACAGTCATGCAGCAAATATCCTTTTTCAGGTTGACTATTCTAAAGTGATACTAGTGGCATTAGCTAAAAAGTAGATTTCTGATGCTGTGACACTTACAGGGAATAAAGGGAACCTGCTTTCTAGACCTCTTATTTGAGGAATTTTCTTAAGAATCTCAAATGTCCAGAAGAGCCAGATGAAAATGAGCTTGTTTATAGAGATTATATGTGACTGATTGTGTATTATCCATTATCACACTATGTTTTCTTCCAATTGAATGTATTGTTTCACTTGTCCTTTTGTTGTCTTTTAGTCTTATAATCTTCTGTCATTTGGCTGCATTTGTCAGCTTACGTTCTGAAGAGTGTGCCAGTATCACTTTAGAATCTTTAAGAATTTTCTCCAAGGAAAATCCTGGCCTGTGCAGCTACCATGTAGAATGCAGGGAGATGCATATTTTTTAAATGAAGATCAGTGTAAAACTTTTAGAAACCTAATGAGTCTATATGTGAGGTATTGCTATTTGAAATCCTATTTCAGTTCTGTGGCTGAACAGAGTGACAGAGAGCTGAGAAGTGTAGGACTGATGTGTAGGTGTTCCTGTGACTGAAAATACTGTGCTGATATGTTATTGCATAATAATCACCAAATTCTAGATAAATATTCTGAAGATTGTAATTGTTTTCAGCCCTTTCTAGTAACTCATATGGAATGTATTGGAAAGGTTTGTTAATGATCAGTGGCAGATATATAATTTTACCTTTGCATGGGCTTGTTCCTTACAGGAGCTTACATCTTTAGGATGCAGAGTCATTCATTATTAAAACTCAGTTTAATTGTCACATTGTACTTTCAGACTGTAATATATGATTAGTTTTGAGGCTTTTGTTAATCTCTATCCTCACCACTGAAAAGAGGAGGATGATGTTTCTGTTTGACATGCTTCTTGTTATAGAGAAGCCAATATCTTCACAGATTTAGTCCACTTTCTGAGAATTTCAGGTGCTCCTTTGCACTTTCCTGGAAATGTTCATGTTATCAGTGCTCTGTTAACTCTGCTTGAGGCCAAGCAGAGCAAGAAAAGTTTAATCAAAACCGTGTAAAAGCCTAATCATTCTGCCAATGCCAAAGAGCTGCATGAGGCTCTAGAGCCATGGGCTGAATATAATTTTTCCATATTATCACATAAATAGCTCCCTAAACACTCTTTAAGGGAAAAGGTGGGGAAGGGGGAGGAAAAAAGAGAAGGCCTGTTGTGGGATTTGAGTTTATGAAGTGGAGTAAGTTCATGTGCTTTTCTCCTTTGCATGCAATGGAGGGAAAGGTAGGTGTAGTAATTCAACAGGAAACAGGAACTTCTGATGGATATTGTATTTTTCCTAAATCTAGGTGATTGCTAACAGCACTACCACATTTCTTTTTATTTAAAGAAGATTATGACATAGTGAGGTGGGACATGCTATCAAGGTGCCTACTGCTTTTGCATGACACAGTTTGTCCTGTGCTAAGCTGTAGCCAGCACATACAGCCATTTCCAATCTCTAATTCTACATCCTCTGAGATTTTCTGGGAG
This sequence comes from Calyptomena viridis, assembly GCA_013390005.1. Lineage (NCBI taxonomy): Eukaryota > Metazoa > Chordata > Aves > Passeriformes > Eurylaimidae > Calyptomena > Calyptomena viridis. The sequence continues at coordinate 121,434 of WEIV01027828.1, read as the reverse complement.
CTCTTCAAGGAACTTGAGGATGCCTGTTGCTGCAGGAAAAGGATAAGTACAGGAGGCTGTGGCTTCTAGCAATCTCTAGCAACTGTCTACAAGATCTGTCAGCTACTCCTGATCAAAAGCTGCATTGAGCTTTCCTTCCAGTTGTCTCCTGATTAGAGAGGGTTAAGCACCCTCTCAGCAGGTACTAGGGAGAAGTACATAACAGCACTGCGCCGAGAGCACCGCGCCGAGAGCACCGTTCCCAGAGCCAGCAGATGCAGCAGTTTGCACAGCAGCAGTTCATGCAGAAGGGAGTCAGACACTCTGCTGAGGATGGTGTGTGTGTGCTCAGCAGTGCTGGTGATGCACAACGTGACACAGTTCCCGGACCAAATGGAGCAGCTCACCCTGGCATATCAGAGACCTAGAGTCAGAGCTAGCTCCAGAGCTGTAGCTAGGATTCATTTTGGGCACCAATGATACTGTAAAGGTACACATGGAGCATAATAAGCATGACTACAGAGATCAGTTTTTTACAACTGTGGCAACTTCTTTGAGGATCAATGTTTGTGAGAGATAGGATCCACCTGACTGAGTGGGGCAAGCATCTTTATCAACGGGTTGGCCAATCTGGTAAAGAGAGCCTTAAGATGACAGAAAGTGGAGTTAACCTATAACCAAGCAAGGAAGTGATGGACCAAGTTAGTAGGCAAAAACTTAGGGGTGATGTTGATGAGAGAGACCCTAAAACCAGCTAAACAGGGCTGAAGGGGTCTCATTCCAACTGTATGCAGACAAGTAATGAAGACCCTACAAGACAGCGTGATGGGGGAAATCCGTATACCCTTTCTGAGAAATCAGTATACTGGGGTTCCTGTCTGATGTACCAGTACACTAACACACTTAGCATGGAGAATGAACGGGAGGAATTAGAGGGTCTGTGTGCAGCTGCTGCAGAGCTACGGTCCGCTGAAATCACAGATGTGTGGTGGTACATATAACACACAAATGGAGTGCTGTGATTGATGCATACAGAGTCTTTAGGAAGGACAGGCCAGGATGGTAAGAACAACATTGTCCTTCATGTGAGATATCACACGGAGTGCTGCCTAGGAATGATGATGAGACAGCTGATAGTATATAGGTCAGACCTGGAGGGCCTACCAATGTGGGCAGTGGTGCAGTGGGTGTCTCCTACACTCTGAATGATCAAAAAGTACATGAGGCCTTTTTTAGATAACTGGACGAAGGATCTTGGACACAGTCCTGGTCCTTGTGGGGGACTTTATCCACTCCAGTATGCATTGAAGCAGCAACACAGCATGGAACAAACAATCCAGGAGGTTTCTGGAGGGCATCAATGACAACTTTCCAGTGTAGGCAATTGAGGAGTCTATGAGGATGGGCATTTGTACTGGAGCTCACAGTTTCAAAGAAAGAACTGGTCAGAGATGTGAAGGTTGGACTCAGTGCAGTGACTGTGAGATGAATCATGAATGGTCGTATCCCAGATCACAAATTGGACTTGGAGATAGCAGACTTGGGTCTCTCCAGAGATCTGCTTGGAAGAATCCCAGGGGAGACAGTTCTGAAGAGAGAAGTCCAGAAAAGCTTGTCAAGGTTCACTTCCTCAAAGCTCCAGAACAATCAACTGTCCATCCCGACACACAGGTAGTCAAGAAAAGGCAGCACAAAGCCTGCATGGATGAAGAAGGAACATCTGACTAAATTGAAACAGAGTTTGTGAACAAATAAGTATAGTTTGACCTATGTTTGGTGTCAGAAATTCGTTCCAAATTCTTAGATCTAATTCTTGCAAGGTATTATTTACATCTATTGCCTGCGTATTCCCTATTTTTTTTTTGTTTTAATATTCCCTAAAACAATACTGCAAACCAAATAAAACTAGTAAACTAAAGGAAAGTGTTGATATAGAAGGTATTTAAAGTGAGCTCTTTAAGTGAAGAGAAAAGGTGAAATTCTGCATTTCACTTGAAAAACTGCCATACATTTTGAGGTAAATCTCAGTCTGAAGCCACTGTACTTTCTTCTTTTAGATTTTTGTCACATTGATAGTGTTGATATTGTGTTTTCTTTTAGAAGCAAAAGGAGGCAGGAGGTGAATGCTGTGTGTCAGAAGCAAAGAAGGACACAGTGGAGTGGGACAGAAGTTGGCATTCTTGAACTATCTGTTTGTTTGTTTTGACAGCTGCTCAGTTAACGAATGGCACCATGGTGTTTGAATTCCATTAGGCATGTAGGACCTTTGTAATTATTTTCCAGAAAGACCGGTCAAACACTGGAACGGGTCGTCCAGAAATGTTGCAGAGTCTTGGTCCTTGGAGATACCCACAATATGCTGGACAATGCCTGAACAAGAAAGTGTAACTTCAGAGCTTGACCGTGCTCTGGGTGCTGCATTGGACCAGATAATGTCCAGAAGCCTTTCCAACCTGAATTATTCTATAATTTTATGAAAATGCTAAATAAGCAAAAGCATTTCCAGGCCTTAATAATTCCCTATAAGTGTGTTAAATTGTAAACAAGAAAGCAAAGTAAATGCCCACTTTTTGCATGTCATAAAGGCAATTTAGCTCACTCTTCCAAGACCCTATAGCCAGAGGCTTGTTGGAGCCAGTGTTATGGTTTTGCTCTTTCCTTATAAACATATTTTTAGAATTAGGCACAAAGTTCAAGGACACTGAAACTGGAGTGTTTATTCACAGTAGTTTGGGTTTGAAGTGTGCTGCACTCTGATAAACTTCTTATTTTGTTTTACAGTTGAAACAAATGGGTTACAATTATTAATGAAAATTCAGAAAGACTTCATACGAAAAAATCACCATCCATTTCCACAGATGAAAGTGGAGAGAGCACATTTTAGAAAGGATCTTTTAAGAGGAATAAGGAAAATGTACTTAGTTTGAATGAATCTAGTACTGTGTTTGAGTGAATCTGCTTTTGTTGTAATGGACCTTGCTTTTGGCCATGCTTTTGTAATCCTGGGGTTTTTTACATTGCACTAAAATATGGACAAGCTATTTGTCAAATGAGGACCCATTTCTGCTAGGTATATTCTCTGCAGTCTAACTTTTGTTGCCCCTTAGAGCTGAGCTATGCTGATGGGTTTCATCATATGAGCAACCTCACATTCCTTCTTCCTCCATGCCACTTGTCTGTGGGACAGGAGTTGTCTCTCAGGTGTAGCTTCCATGAGTTTTTGGTTCTCCTTAGGTCTTGTCTTCCCAAGACTCAAACCAAGAAGAGAGCAGAGCTGGGCTGTTGGGCTGATATACAGAGCTCATTGCAAGTGTAGGTGAGGAGCTGGTTTGCATGTAGGAGCTGCTGTCAGAGTTACCAACTGCCTTGCTGAGGAGCAGTCCATGTGTTTTGAGTACTGCATCTTATTCTGTGGGGAAAGATAATGTTTGATCCCCAAATATGCTCTATATTGCATCAAATGGATAGCTAAAATTCTAAACTTTTATTGTTTTCTTTTCATTACTTCTTTCCAGGTATCACTGCCCAGTGCCTAAAATTTTCTATGTCCAGTTAACTGTTGGCAACAGTGAGTTTTTTGGTGAAGGAAAGACTCGTCAAGCTGCTAGACATAATGCTGCAATGAAAGCCCTTCAAGCTCTCCAGAATGAGCCTATTCCAGAAAAATTACCTCAGGTTTGTGTTTCAGAAAACTGTTGCTAATCTTCATATTAAGATACCAAAATGAACAATTTAATTGCCAGTTTTTCAATGTTTAATTATTAGTATTTTTTTCATAATAACCTCAGTAATTAGAGAAGTAATACTAAATTATTGATACATCTTAATAAAGGCACACCTAACATGGCACTAGACTTAAATAACAAAAATAAGTAGACATTTTAAAAGTGGGATTGTCACAGCGATTAAGTGAAAAATAAAATCAAAATAAAATGAAATATTTGAGATTATACCAAAAGTGGAGAAAATGTCTGTTTAATCAGTGGCTTTATGAAGACTGAATTATTAACCTTAAATATGTGTTGTGCCATTAACATAGTTTTTGCGGTTGAAACTACTTGTCCCCGGTGTACATAAGAACCTCCTGGAGTTCACTGACAGTTATTGATCACCGGTCTGATGGTCACCTGGTTTTAGGCTTCTATTTACTTAGTATCTTTTTAAATAACTGGCTTTCTCACTGCTGTTTGTAAGTGGTGCATATTGCTGCTTAAAAATTGTGTCGTATTTTAAAAAATATTTATCTCAGAATAATCTTTGTAAATTGAAAGGACAAATATAATAACATTTCCCAGTCAAAGAAGCCAAGTACTTGCAAGACTTCTGGGAGCACTCTGAGTTTCTGGTGCGGCAGTTGAAGACTACTTGGGATCCTGTAGGATCTCAGGAGCAAGTGTCTGTTGGTAGGAGACTAAATCAAGTCCTGAGTCAGGAAAACCTCTGTGGCTTGGTTATGCTGAGGGTGAGGGGAGCTGGTTGGAGATTAGTCATGATAAAACATCTCTGTCGCTTCATGGTTTAGAGTGGTAGGTGATTGGAGGTAACAGTCTGAGGTAACACTCTGCCTGGGTCATGATAGAGGGAGTGCAGAGAGTTGCATTTTGTGGAGCTGAGTGTAGCTCTCCAGAGAACTGGAGACTGGTTGAAATACGGTTTTAGGTCTTCGTGGTGCCAGGGTTCAGGCTCCCCACTGCTGCTAGTCATGTGAAATGCACACAGGGCTGCTATGCAGGGGCAGGATGTGCCCTCACCACAGAACACAGTCCAGCTCACTAAAACTCTACTTCCTTCAGCAAAACTGACCAGCTTGGGTCATCAATAGAAGATGATATTGATTTTTCCTCAGATATTGTGCATGGATCAGAGCCAGTACACATCAAATTTTGGCTGGTCTCAGTTAGATTATGAGATTGAGCTTTTTAATTCCCCAAGCACTGCCACCCTGCTTCTAAGGAGAACAGAGAGAGGAGCAAGGACAGACCTGCTGATACCCATCTAGTAATCCCATTAGTAACACAGTGTATTTGACTGGAATGAGCTCCACCGAGTATAGCACAGTAAATATGTAGGTTTGTCTTTTGACCTTCATAGTCATGTTTGCTTAATGCAGCCTTCTATATATTCTTATTTCATTTTAAGGTACTCTTTTTTTCCTTTTCTAAAAAACTAGTTAAGTATAAAATCTTTTAATTGATATTAAACCACTGAAGAGGAGTATTGCTGTCTTAATACTTCATTGCACAAACATGTAGAAGAGCATAAGGTGAGCAGAAACAAGAAGCAATCAGCCAGCAGGGCAGGGTTGCAGTGAATGTGAACCTGCTTTCACAAAGGGGCTATTGTGTGTTTGCCAAAGCACCTCTGCTGTCTCATAGATGTGAAGCTAAAAAAGGCCTTACAATTAAAGTGTCAGTTGTGGAATGAGGATCAAATTTAAATCCAAAGTGCCTGAGACACTCCTGAACATATTTTATCTTCCTTAGGGAAGTTGTATGTCTAAGGCTTGAAACTATATTGCTCAGTACTGAGGTCTAAACCTTAAAGTCTTGATCCTCCCTTTTCTCCACTCACAGATTCTCTACTGTGTTTGGTGGAAAAATATGCGAGGAGTTAAATTTTAAGGGCAGAAGGGAAAATGGAGTATTTTCTGGACAGATATGTTTGTATTAATCATGAAATTTTAAACAGTAATTTCTAGTTTAGACTACACATATCTGGTTAAGCTAGAGTACAGCTAGAAAACCTAAACATTCTTGACTTGAAGGCTTGCTGACAGCCCAGTGGGCATTATATTATTTTATGTAAATTATGCCAGTGTTTGATTATTCCCCATTTCAAAGATAATTTGCAAGGTATTTCTTCTAGAATTCACTTAGCTTCATTTTCTATTTCATTAGCATTTTCTTATCTTTGCTAAATATAACAAACAGATATCAAAAATCTGTCCTCCATTTATATTTACAGATTATGCTTAAGTAATTTCCAATCTTTTTGTAGAATTGATTGTTTTCATAGTATGTCAGTATGAAGGTTTTTTTCCCTAATCAGTAGTTCATCCTTGTGTCTTTTTTGTCAGATTTTTAGTTTATCAGGGTCCCTTATAAAGTACAAACTTAATGGAATGCAATACCAAGTAATATTCTATCATGGTTTGACTCTGGCTAAAAGCCGAGAGCCCACACATAGATCTAAAATTTCTCAGAGAAGGGAAAAAAACCCTCGACTTTTGTGATAAGGATTACAAGCAACTGTTTAGTAACTACTTCACACAAGCAAAACAGGCTCTAACTTAGAATATTAGGTATTCACTACTACTACTACTACTACTACTACTACTACTACTACTACTACTAAAATCAGAGCTTAAAATTTAAGAGTGGGAAGTTTGATAGATGTTACAGACACCTTTCTCCCCCCACCCCTCCCTTTTAAGATCCTTCACCTTCCCCCAACAGCTCGGGAAGGCAGGTGTGTGTATGGGGGGGTTACAGTCAGAGGTTTTCTTTGCTGCTGATCAGAAGAGAGAGAAAGTCCCACCCCAGTTTTCCTCATGGGGTCTTCTCCACGGAAACAGTCTGTTGCAAAACTGCTTCTTAGTGGATTTGTTACTAACAACAGTTTTTTCAGGCACTGTTGTCACGTAAGTCACTTTACCATAGGGGCAGTCACTCACGTGCCAGCTGCTCAGCTGCTCCAGTGTAGGTTCTTCCAGGCCACCAGTCCTCCCAAGAAATGCTGCTCTGCTACTCAGCGTGGGTCTCCTCTTCCCACGACCCATAGAGGACTCTATCAGGCCCCTCTGCTCCAGCAAATGTCCCACAGGATCACAGCCTCTCTCCTCCAGCACTTCTGCTCCGCATAGAAATCTTCCAATCTTTCCACGGGTGTGCATACAGGCCACAGTTTTCCTGGGGCCCTACTCCAGCAGCTTCTTAAAGAAGCCTCTCTCCTAGCCCCCCTCAGCTAATAAAAACTCTGGCTACTTAAAACCACAACATTTTCTCACAAGGTTTTTACAGGATAATAGTACCCCATTCTTTATATCCCCCAAATATATTTTTACTTTTAAATACTGTCCATTTAACTCTGATGATCTTTCTCAGCGAACCTAATCAATACTTTGCCAGTCCTATAAGTAATGACCTACATTCTGCATTTCAGTGTTACTTTACATTTCATTATATGAAATGAGGCAGAGGTCCTACATAATTTCATTCTAACTACTCTTATTCTTTTACACTGCACGCTTTGTTGTCAGCAGTTTGTTTTGTATTTAGCTCCAGATCAATGTCAGGGATGTAAATGGCTTTTTTCAGACTCAGAAGTTTGCAACCATTTAATGAGACAAAAAGTGCTCCACTTCTGCGTGATGTAGCTGAGTGCTGGATTTTTGGTCCTGAATTATCTGAAAGATTAATATATTAAGAGTTAACAAATGGTAGATAAAAGATTGATAAATTTCATTTTAATGTGAAGAGCCTAATGCTTTTTTTAATGTTGTTTTATAACTGTGGTATCTGCATTTTGTAGCTATGCTGGTGGCTGAAGATTTAGATCAGACTGTTATGTAAGATGGGAGCTCTGCAGGAATCCACCTAATTCAGCCCAAGTGTCTTTGATGTTTACCTCCACTAACAAAAAATTAGGAGCCTGGCCAAGGTTACATGGTTGTTGAGAGATCCCAGTCTGAAGCATTCAGAGCTTTGCAGTTTGAAAATAGCTGAAAGTGAAACCTCTGAGAACTAAAGAAATGTGTCCTGGGGGACAAACACCGAAAGGTAGTAGTTGCAGAAGGCTGACTGATCCCCATGCTGGTGGTTGTCTGAGAAAATTAAGATTTTCCCGAAGTGTAAAGCTGAATTTTAGGGAGAGTAACATTTTCATGTGCCTTCTGTTTTTTTATCTCTTAGCCTCTCTGTTTGTTGTGTTCCTATGGATAAATAAATAATGTTCTGTGTTGAGCAAGCTGTTCTCTGTCACTACCTTTTCACACTGGTCATAACTCCCAGAGGGAATTTGATGGAGAGGCCGTTAACCAGCTGGACCTGCTGAGGACACCTGTAACCTGGTGACCCAGTCAAAGTGTGAGGGTGATTCACTGAATTTCTTCTGAGACAAGTGCTGTCTTCTGTACTTTCCAAGAAGTACGGATTTCTTCCTTGCTTAGAAGGGGTACCTGCAGAGAGGCTGAGAAACAGGTCAAAGGATCTGTTTGATCCTCATGTTTGACACAAGAAGTGTGTATTCAGACAGTTGTTATCCATGTCATCAATAAGACTAAAATCCGTATACATTGTTTTGCCATCTATAATTAATTAAAAATTAATGTGTATGTGTTCCTATTTCTATGAAGCATAAGTGCATATGGCTTCACAGTCAGCAGGTGTCTGATAATGGGCTGCTGAGATGGATTTACAAGTGCTGATTTACAGTCTGACAGGAGAATTCAAAAGTCTTTGAGAAATTGAGGGAGGATATTATCTTTTAAGAATTGTAATATGATTATGTATGCACCATTTTCAGAATGGAGAAACAGGAAAAGAATCAGAAGAAGATAAAGATGCAAACAAGTCTGAGATCAGCGTAGTGTTTGAAATTGCTTTGAAGCGCAATATACCTGTCAGTTTTGAGGTATGTGTTACATTTTTTTCTGTTTGCTAAGAAAGTGTTAAAAAAGGTGCCACTAAAATTCAAGACAGTTAATAATAGTAGTACCTTATAAATATGACTTCAATATTCACGCAAATAATAAATAAAAAATTGTTAATGTTTCAGAATTTAAGACACTGATTTTTTACTATTCCAAGTAGATGATCTTTCAGAACTTCTAAGGTCCTAATATTTGGTTGCAAAAAAGTGGATGGCAGAAAGACAGTTAAATCATTTTCTATATAGAGCTGTGGAATTGGAATCAGTAGCCACACTCAATCTGACTTGAAATAATCTTCAAAACAGTTAGCCAAAATCTTTGCTTTAACTGTAGGCATTCATACATTAGAAAAGTTCCCATTGAAACATTGTGCCTCTGATGTGCTGTTTTCAGAAAGTCATGAGTATTTTTATCTTCCACTCTGTTTGACTCCTTATCTATCTCTACTTAAGCCTTCATGATTTTTTTTGTTCGTTTCATATGATTTTATCTATGAACCCACTTCTGACACCTTTGTTTTCCTTAAGTAATAAAGAATATTTGGAATAACTCCAATGCCATCAGTTAAGTAAGTATGGGAGGATGGGTGATACTAACAGGAACATTTTTCTGGTGAGAAAGTTCTTACAAAAGCTTGCTGTAAAAGTCTAATGTTGTGTTAGGAAACACAAGATTTTCAAGCTGGTTTTCTTTCTTTTTTTTTTTTTTTATGCAGAAATTGCTAATGTGAGTGCTTTTTAATGTTTGATTTTTCTACTTGTTGTTTTACATTCAAACTGAATATGCCTGAAAGGTGTGGGTAATGCTTATACTGGTTAAGGTTATTTTCTACAGTGCTTTTTCATTTTAAAGTATAAGCATGTATTTGCATGTAAAAAAAACCCCAAATAACAAAAGAAAACACCTAGGCTGTGACATGCCATACAGTGTGCTGTATGAAGTGTTTGTATGACATGTTTGGCCCATGTTCCTGAATTGGCCAACATCAAACGAGCTATTTGGACCTTCTTAGAAATCTTAGAAATCTCTTGTCAGGTAGGTAAGAGAGCCAAAGACAAAGAATACTGTTTGTGACTAAGGAATTCCTTGGTATAACAAAGGCATATGTGCTTTGTATGTGTGGTCTATGTCATACAGACTTAGTTAGGAACTTAATTAGGACTGTAATTAGGAAGTTAAGAGAATGTAAAATCTAGAGCATGAAACTGGGATGTCTGGGGGTGTTGATGTATCAGTTTTCCACTACATGCCAAGAACCTAAACTACTTATATAAGACCAGACATAATGGAAACACATGCCTGTGTCTCAAAAAGGAAGCTCATAATTAGTGTTTCAGTTTTCACACATTGTTTGTTAACCTTAAATATTTAAAAAGTATTTGGAATAGTTCCCTACAAATCAATACACTAGAATATAAGGAGATGTATAATCACTGGTCACAGGGTAACTTGGAGGTTGGAAAGAAAAGAGGAATAGTTCTTTGAATGTCTTCTTAACTTCATTCCTGTTTCAGCTTATTTAAGGGGGAGCATTTGGTAAGGAGAGAACGAAGGCAGAGATACTTAGTACAGGAAAAGTCCAATGTGTCACTTGCCAAAGAATGTTAGCAACATTGAAAAAAGACAGTTTCTCGCTCTCATGACAGGTTTTGTGTTATTTCCTGCCTTTAAGTCTAAGTATAGGTGACATTCTTAAATAGAGTTTTGATTGAACATGGTTCTGGCTTATTTTTCAATACACTGTTAAGCAATTATGAGTAATCTCCAGGATCTGATGTTTATAATAGGATTTTATTTACAAATGGTCTTGTGTTATTCCAGGCAGGCATCAAAGCTTTTTCTAGCATTTATTTTGTGTGTGGTAGCTATAAAATGATCTGCCTTTTCTTCATCTGAAAAAGCTTTAGCCAATGTTCCAGCAGTGCTGTATTATGCAACGAAGTAATGATCGTAAATATATGTAAAGTTCTATGTAAACATGTTCTCAGAATTGCACTGCAGTGAAGCATGTTGCACGAGGGGTGGACAGTCCTGTTTCATGCAATATGGCTAGTTTTAATTGTCTAGGAACTTTAGGACAAGTATTAAGGAATTTATATCTATTGAATTGTTAACTAATATAAAAACATTCAATTCTAACAAAGAACAAGCTTTACTCCATACTTTTCACTGGTGCATCCTTAGCTAACCTTGATTCATCAGTTTTTAAGTAAAAATGAAACTGCTTTAAGGGATTTGTTGCATTTGTGCCTTAAGGCATTCATTCATCTCAACAGTTTTAAGGAAGAATACAAAAGTGATTGCTGTAGGAATTGTTAGAGGGAGTACCTGCAGAATGGTCGTTTAGCTTATTATTCCTTCCTTGACAGTAGGCTAAAGTCTTGCTTTTTTCAGTTCTTTTGCAAGATATATATGTTTTTTACTTCTTATTTGTCAGTAAGGAGTTGCTGAGGCTAGAAAACATAACCAGGTCAACAGCTTCAGATATTAGAACATGCTGGGATGTTTCAGAATGTTATTTTATTTTCAGTACTTTTTTTTTTTTGCATTGGAGTGTTATTTCTTTAGAATAACAAATATGATAATTTTTTTTTTATTCTCCTTACCAGGAGTAAAGGTATGGAGTGCCTGAACAGGCTTATTTTCTGCCCCTTAATCCCTGTCCAGTGTTCTGCTGGGAAAAAGAGATTCAGTTTCTTATGTCCCAGTCTTTTCAAAGTAAGACAGAGATTCTCTATTTTGAACCAGCAACAAACAAGATTGCTGACTCTGGGAGACTGGTTCTCAGCATGAAGTTTCACACCTGTCTCCTGCTCTCCTGGGGATGAAGGCTTTGGATGATTGACTACTGAGTAGTCTCAGTTGGGTTTTGCATGAAGGTCACCCTTTCTCACTGCAGTTTTACACCCAGACATCCAGGGTGTTTTTTTGTAGCTGGGAAAATCTAGTGTGTCTGCCCGCAGAAGCACATGGAAATATGTTGAAATTTTAAAACTTATAAATAGTCATGTATGCTTGGATGTAGGTGACGTAGTTTTGTGGGTCCGATTTTTGTCTCCTCTTGGATTTTTTTAATGTCCATTTAATTTTGTTATAATCTTCTGAATTTTCTACCTGGGCTCTCATTAATAATTGAAGCAGAATTACTCTTTCACTGTAATCATACTGCTGTTTTTCATTTGTCAACATGATTCATTAAATTGAGCCAAATTCATTCTTGATGTAACTTGACCCTAGATGTGTCTTGGCCCCATGTGTTTTCTCTTGCTGTAATTATTCTTTAAATCCGTGGAACAGAAAAAGAAAAGTATATTGAACTGTCACCTTTAATCAAATTCTCAGCTTTAAATTAGCCATGATTTGGTCCACGGGTTGTATCTTTCAACTGAGGAAATAGTTTAATGTCCTCATGCATATAGTGTTCTTGGATAGCAAAGGTTGAATTTCTTTTTAGTGTTTTCTGTCCCAAGGCTCATAGCACAACTGTTTGAAATCATGTGGAGTAAAAAGATCTAAAATCTGAAGTCAGCCAAAAATGTTGTTAGGTAAATATTTTTTTTGCTTAATTACCACATTTGGATGTTTAGCTTGATCTGGATCCCATCTGAATCCTATGGGATTCATTCCATTGACAACATGGACTTTTTCCATTTACACACTAACAAAGAAACAGTTTTTAATGTTTTCCAATCAATTATTTACCTTGTGTCACATACTTAAAATTTAAAAGATGAAAAACACACCAGAATGCACTAGTTTTATATTAAGAAATATATTTTCATGTATATGAAAATTTAATTTGGTTTTTGTATTAACATTCTTTCTCTCATATATATATTTGTATGCATTTATACATACATATATGAGAAAACTTGTATAAAACTAATACTTTAGAAACTCAGCAATTATATTTCTTAAGCAAGTTATTTTGTCCTTTTTCATCTGGTCAGTGTAAACATTCTTGAATATTTTATTAATACATTATACTGCATGTAAAGAGAAACACCTATATCATGGTATTAGTAGAACCACAATAAGATTAAGACCTTAGTAAGATTAATTTAGCCATGTTTTACAGCCAGCATGTTGTAATACTTGAATAGCAATGTAGAGGGATGGATGAAGATATGCCTGTAAAAGAGGGTGGGAAATGCTGCAGTAGGATGAAGGTGTTCAGCACTGATACGAAACCCAGCTGTGTCTGAGAGCAGGAGATCCTGGCACTGGGCTCATCCCAGCTCTGGTGCAGGCACTGCAGCGTCCTGTGGCTCAGTGTAGGTCAGTGCTCCAAAAACACTGGTGCCTTCTCACATGGTGAAGCCCTCGTGGGCAAATTTCAGTGAAGCATGTTCAGTGAAAATTCAGTGGAGCAATCTTGAAAACACTTCTGAAATTATTACCTGGAATCTTAAGAGTGGGAACATTCCTGGACGACAACAGAAAAATCCCGTGATGGCATAGATGTCATCTTATGCTGGGAAAACGTGGAGAAAGTTGTCCGTTAATTTTAATTTTGTGTCTTTTTATTGATATGTGATGTGGTAATTGCGTTTGTTGAAGTTGCCACAAAAGAGAGCTTAAAAAGGAAATAGAAGCCTAAGGAGACCTCATTACAGTGCAACAGCAAAACCAAATAATGCAAGGGACATGACCTTGATAAAAGCAACTTTAATACAAAACATGTTGTAATAATATTAAGATTGAAGGTTTCAGCACATTAAAACTATAGTTATTATACCAAGAAGACCCTTGCACCTTTACCTCCGTTCCCTTGAACTCAAACATTACTCTTCTTTAACAAATGGTTTGATATAATTCCATCTACTGAAAAAAAATTGTTATTTATATTGATTTTGAAGATACTGTAAAGAGATGCCTGTCAAGTACTCTAATGTCTTCTTATACATATTACGTATAAAAAAGATTAAATTAGGTAGCTGCTTCCGCCCATCAAACAAAATGACTGAACCTTTTCCTAAATGAGGTCTTTAATTTGTGATAGACATTGTCCAGACCAGTAAATGGTGTATACATGAAGAGATGGCTGTCTTAGCACTTGCAGTGCTGTGATTTGTGGGTGAATGCACCGAAGATGTGTGTGTGTGTGTGTGTGTGTGTGTGTGTGTGTGTGTGTGTGTGTGTGTGAAAATGAAGACAGAAAAAGAGCTAAAGTAAGGTACAGCATTCAGAACTTAATTACTTTCCATATTACTATAACCAGTAGTATTGGAGAAGTACTTCAGATGAGTTTTCCTTATTATCATCCTGAATATGTTTGGAAGGGAATGAATAAATACATTTTTTTTCAGAAATGATTGGCTTTTGTGTGAGTTACAGTAGCTCTTTTGGTAATTCCTTTCCGTACCGTCGACTACAGAAAGTCTTGAAGGCAAGATTGTGGCAGCCTTTCAAATATACAGGATACCGCTCTGAGCTGTGTACTCTGGCAAGGCAAGAGTTGAGAGCAGGCATACTGCCTGCAGCTAGGGCAGCATAAAAATGTGGATCTTTGAGACTGAAATTTGTGACTATGACCATCCTATATAAATATCGTTTTGAATATGTTTTATGTAAGAAATGGTCAAAGTCTGGTAGACCTTCATGGATTTAATTTCTTTAGTATGTGAATCACCTTGCAAGGGAGAAAACCAGCAGCCTTGGTTTAAATATGAATTATTGTCGTATATTGTGTTATTCTAGAAATCTTTTTTAATATATAGGTCTACTGTATTTTCTGTGGAACACTGAGTGTAGTGCCTAGATTTGCTTTATCTGAATAGTCTTAATTTTCAGTCCTTATACCTCATTCTGTATGAAAACCCATCTAATGCCTTCAGTTAGAAGGAAAACTGTAGTAGTAGTTAAGTTCATTTCAGAAATACAAACTTTGTATCTTTGTAGAGTGATTTGACTCAATGTTACCTTCTCTTGACAGGTAATTAAAGAAAGTGGACCTCCTCATATGAAGAGCTTTGTTACACGAGTTACAGTAGGAGAATTCACTGCAGAAGGAGAAGGCAACAGTAAGAAACTCTCAAAGAAACGTGCTGCAGTGGCTGTCCTACAAGAGCTTAAGAAACTTCCTCCACTTCCCGTGATTGAAAAGCCAAAACTTTACTTTAAAAAGCGTCCAAAAACAATACTGAAGGTATGTGTCCACCTTACACAGAATTAATAATGTTCGCTGAGAAAGTAAGTCAGATTTAAAATCAATAAAGTCTTATTTGTCATTTTCTGTCAATATTGTTACACTTACTTGTTACTGTCAATATTGTTACTTGTTTGCTTGTGCTAATGTGCCTGGGGTTTTTTTTTACATCCTGAGAATGCTGTGGAATTCTCAAACATAATGGCTTGTAAATAGCTCCCATCACTGAAGTCTTAAAGGGTTTGGTTCAAGTCTGGTGGAGGATCAAGCCCCCCAGGCAGCTCTGTACAACCGTGTGAAGTTTTAGAATCATCTCCTCTGGGAGGCTCTACTAGTGTATGTAGTGGTTCTCTCTCTCCCCAGTTCAAATTATCCAAATTTGGTCTTGTTAGAAAGAGACATTAATTGTCAAAATAAGATGGATATGTAGAAGGTTTTTATTTTTCCAATATCCAAACTTCTGAAATACTTTCAGTGTGCCCATTTCTAACCTGCAAGTGTTTTGAGCATCAAAAAAGTGGCAACAAAAGCTTCTTTTTATTTGTATATATATTTGTGAAGCTATATCTTATGGTCTGCTCTTTATTTAGCCTGCTCTGCATTTTGTCTCTGCCTGGCTTTTTGCCCACACAGCTGCCCTTGTGTATGACATTGTCTTAGCTCTTTCACCTACATCTTCTCTAACTATTTCAGCAGTTACACTATGTAGGATTTGCTGCACAGCTTTCTAAATATAATATCGCTCTCTAGTCTTTGCCTTCAGTTGCTGATAATTTCTTCAGGTTGTGGAACACTTATTGATTATTTGAGAAATTCAAGCAAGCATAATTGCTCATCTTCTGTTAGCCTGCAAATGATTTCATAAAAAGGAAATAGCTCAATAGCATAAAAACAATTCTACATTCAATTGCCATTTACATTTGTGAGTTCATTCTTTGTGTTACAGTATATAAATCAATTAAATATAACTTCAGATAAATTTTTGGGGGTCTTAATTTTTTATTCCTAAGATCTACAAACAAATATTTTCATAACTATTTGCTTTGAGAGAGCATTTGCCATGTGAGCAATAATTCATTAAAAGAATTTCAGAACTAGAGAGTTTGTAAGGACTGTAGTTTTTCACTTGTCTCTGTAATCTTGGACAGACCACTGTCAGTTCTTTTGTTTTCCCCCCATCAGATCAATTCCCCCGGCAACTATGCATTTTGTCATGTTATTGTGAGGATTATTGTCTGTTAAGCATTTGAAATACTTTGTGAGTGGCTCATGGCATACAACATTTCTAGCCATTCATTTTATAGAAGTATTTTGCAGCTAAATTCATGTGACATACAGAGTAACCTGCACCTTTAGTTGCATTGTAGGATGGAAGGCAGGAATTCTAAGAAGGAAAGCAGGAGGGCTGAGAGAGGAAGCTTCCTTGTTATATATGACAAATCTTTCTTGTCCTCATGTAAATCTCATCTCTTCTTACTGTAGTGCATGTTCCAGGATTGCAGCAACCCGTTAGAAAGGGTTAGGGGAAAGGGTCCAAGAAGTATGGCAGTGAGATATAATTGAGTGACAAATCTGCTAATTTTCATCCATCCTCATAAGAACCTCCATAGATAGATGGGGGTATTTGTAGCTGGCAAATGCTAGGTATACACACTACCTGCAACAGTGGCAGGCAATGTTTTTCCACAGCTTTGAGCCTGAGGATTCTTACCTTCTGTCTCGTGATCAGAAAATGAGAAGTAATTTACTTCTTATTCCATCAAAGAGAATATTAAAAATGAGATAACCCAAGTAAATGTTTTATCGAAGCAGTGTAGTAGTTGTATGATATGTACTGAAATGATCATTCTTTCCTTTAAATCTCATTTAGACTGGGCCAGAATATGGTCAAGGAATGAATCCCATCAGTCGTTTGGCTCAGATCCAACAGGCCAAAAAGGAGAAGGAGCCAGAGTACGTTCTTCTTTCAGAGAGAGGGATGCCTCGCCGTCGAGAGTTTGTTATGCAGGTATCATCCATGTTAGCCATAATGGCCTTACATGTTGTGTTCAAAATCAGGCAACAAGGCAGCATAATATGAAGTGCTAAACTCCCTGGGTTTACCTCTTTGCATTGCAGTCTGTTATGCAAGAATGGTATGAAATACAGTATCAGAAAACATGTCTAAACTTTATTCTGTCTCAGTGAAACAAATGGCAATTTGGTTATGTGCCTTCTAGGTGCTTTTCTTGTAGCAGTTTTGCGTTTTTTTGTGGATTCTATCTCTGATGATAGAATCATGATGGTTCATGATTTATTTACTTGCCTTTCTGAAATAAATAAATAAATATGGGCTCTTATTGATCAGAGGATTGCAATGATAACTAGTATTCTGAAATATGGCTATTAATATCTCCGTATTACCCAATATTTGGTTTTAAAAATAGTGTTGTAAATATTTTCAGATTTTCAGTTTCTTTTTGGTTTTGTTTATATCTGAAATACAACCAAAAAAGCCTTCTGTCACGTGCTTTAGCCTGTCCTCTGTCTGGACCTGATACGGAAACAGTAGATCATTAATGTTTCTTTCATATTTAAATTAAGAACATGTACAAAAATTTGA
>WEIV01027828.1:84827-103192 GCA_013390005.1 Calyptomena viridis | reverse complement strand
TATATATATATTTTTTTTTTACATATAATTTAAAGGGATATTCATGGTCATTATTATTTATTTACGTCCTCTTCTTAATATTTAGAATTAATAAGTATTTGAGTAAAGAAGAATTTAAACTTTTAGGAATATATATATGATAATTTGAGGAAAGTGAAGAATTATTGAGTAGCATAAACTACTAAATAACATTNAGAATATGGTCAAGGAATGAATCCCATCAGTCGTTTGGCTCAGATCCAACAGGCCAAAAAGGAGAAGGAGCCAGAGTACGTTCTTCTTTCAGAGAGAGGGATGCCTCGCCGTCGAGAGTTTGTTATGCAGGTATCATCCATGTTAGCCATAATGGCCTTACATGTTGTGTTCAAAATCAGGCAACAAGGCAGCATAATATGAAGTGCTAAACTCCCTGGGTTTACCTCTTTGCATTGCAGTCTGTTATGCAAGAATGGTATGAAATACAGTATCAGAAAACATGTCTAAACTTTATTCTGTCTCAGTGAAACAAATGGCAATTTGGTTATGTGCCTTCTAGGTGCTTTTCTTGTAGCAGTTTTGCGTTTTTTTGTGGATTCTATCTCTGATGATAGAATGATGATGGTTCATGATTTATTTACTTGCCTTTCTGAAATAAATAAATAAATATGGGCTCTTATTGATCAGAGGATTGCAATGATAACTAGTATTCTGAAATATGGCTATTAATATCTCCGTATTACCCAATATTTGGTTTTAAAAATAGTGTTGTAAATATTTTCAGATTTTCAGTTTCTTTTTGGTTTTGTTTATATCTGAAATACAACCAAAAAAGCCTTCTGTCACGTGCTTTAGCCTGTCCTCTGTCTGGACCTGATACGGAAACAGTAGATCATTAATGTTTCTTTCATATTTAAATTAAGAACATGTACAAAAATTTGACATAACCATGATATTTTGTTAGATAACACAACTACAGGTTGAGAAAGATTAGGAACAGGAAAGGATTCTGTGCTCTTTTGTTTTCACTCAAGGGTAATTTTGTGCCGGAACAACTCAGAATAGCATACCTCAACATGTTTTGACTTCTTGTCTACAAACCACACCAAAATGTCAATTCCGATCATAAGCAGAATTTATGATGTTCCAGAACCTCCTTCTTCAGAAAATTAGTTATGTTTTCACTTAAATCTCTAAATTTAAATAACCAAATTTAAAGTTCCTCCTTCATGTCTTTGAAGATAGGTGAGCAATCTTAGTTTTCTTGGACCTCAGTGATCTTGATGATTTATCATTTTTCTGTCTGAAGCAAAAGAAGATATTTGGTTTCTTTTGTTGCAGAATCCTTTTTATGAATATAAATTTGGATTTCCAACTTTTTATGAGACCTGGAAGTATTTGAAAAAGAGTGATTCTATCACAGACCATCTCATTTCCTGTGATTAAACCCCCATGGGACTGTCCACAGTTAGTGGTAGTTGTGTGAGGCCTCAGAAGAAGACAGTGTAACATAGCCTAGTAATAGAAAGATGGACTGGGAATTTAATTTTCTGTTGGAAGAGTCTCAGTAATGAAAACATCTTTGGTTTGTATAAAAAAAGAATCTTAAAAGTAGGGAATATGTTCCATTATCTAAGAAGACTTGTAAAAGAAAGAGTTAAATAAATTACATAGAACAGTTTCTTTTTTATGAATACTTTTAAAATCCATTTTCACCCTTTTGTAGTATTTTCACACTAAGATCATGCTGCTGCTTCTCCCGCCCTCAGGAAGTCTCAGTAGATTCATTATGACATGCAAAAAAACCTATCAGAATAAAAAATCCTTTGCATAAACCACTTAAACAATGTTTTCATTTAATTTAATTGAATGTGGAAGTAAAATATCCAGAGATAATATGTTCATTTTTATCTGTCACACAAAGAGCATGTTTAGATGTGATGAAATGGATCCAATTACATGTCTTGGCTACTAGATAAACAGAAGAAAACCTCTGATGACATTAGTTGGTGTTCTGTTCCCAAAGTTAATTTCAAAAAGCTCTTTCTCTTTGTAGTCAGACCTTTAATCCTTGATAGAGGTTATAATAATAGCTAAACCAGTTTTACAGGTCTGAGAAATAGCAACGCATTGATTTATTGTGAGCTACATTGTAAATTGTCATTTTGTCTTGTCCTATTAAAGTCCCTCAATTTTATTGCATATAAACTTGTAGCAGATTGGCTATTTTATAATTGTTATTGTGAACTGCATAGAAGATAAGGTTTGTATTTCAAGATTATTAATATTTCTGGCCTAGGTGACCAAACCTTTTTGCTTAATTGTATATATATATTTTTTTTTTACATATAATTTAAAGGGATATTCATGGTCTTTATTATTTATTTAACATTTGTATGCCTGTTTTTACAAGGTTTTTAAAGCTTCCAGACTGTTTCAGGTCTTTGACTTCTGATGTTTCTTTCATTCAGATCACCTTGGCTATTTTATTATTTTTATTTTGTTTTGATTTACTTTTTTGACATGCTTGTGAAACTGTGCACTATTTCAAGAGACAATTTGGCAAATAAAAAGTCTTAATGGGCAGAGCAAAATATACCTATCAAAGAGCTATGAATATTGCATAAGTGAATAATAATGACGGTGCTGATATCACAAACCAGACACATACAGCTCCAGGAGTTTTAAGAATGGTACCCAAGCCAAAGACTAAATTAGAGCTGCATATCTTGTGGATATCCATTGTTTACAATTTGTCCTTATTTTTAGGGTTTGACTTTTACTAATTTTATGAAAGGCATCATGTTTGTCAGAAACCCTCTGTGCTTTACAGATTACAGGTCCAACGAGGAGCTTTCTTTCCAAAGTCTATTTTGATCAAAGGTGCAAGTGGTCCCAGCCCCCATATTCCTTGCAGTGTGACAAAGTGGGAGGAATGCAAATACATTTTTCAGCTTTCTTTAGAAACCACTCTAGTTTAAATCTCCAGGTCACTGTTTGTCTCTCCATTGTTCTGGATACTGTCCTGATGATGCTGGAGAGCTGCTGCAGGCAACACTCCTACAAGGAAGAGGAAGTACAGAACCTGTGGCACTTCCAGTGTTAAGAAAGAGTGGGGGAGAGGTTCATCAAGGAGAATAGGGTGACATGGAGGCTGATGGAAGAGAGAGGCAACTGTGTGTGCACTGAGATACAGAAAAATTTAGTTCTTTGGTATGAGTTTGGGAACCTTTGGAAAAATCCAAACAAGCTCCTCTGTGTGAACGAATACAGTAGTCCCCCTTTGCAGTACTTTTGCATTTTCGAGATTGCATCTTCATCAAAAGAGCTGACAGCTGTTGATAGATCAGCAGGACTATTACGTGGTGATAGTAAAGAATCTTGCATTTATCATGACCCTGATCAATATTTTCTTTTTAAGGTAAAAGTAGGCAATGACATTACTACTGGAACAGGCCCAAATAAGAAAATAGCTAAAAGAAATGCAGCAGAAGCAATGTTGCTACAGCTGGGTTACAAAGCCTCTACTCCTCTTCAAGACCAGCCAGAAAAGGTGAGAACCAATTGTTTTGATGCCCACATTTTACCATTGTCTAGGTTTTTAAGCTGTGTCAACTAATCGCTTAGTAAGAATGGAAACTTAAACTTCTGCAACCCCTGTTTCAGGGAGTTGCTTGTCACAGATTAGCCTTTGTTTACTTACAGCTCTATAGCTACACTTAGTAGTAAATGCAGCCTCTGCTCATGTAAAACTAACTAAGAACAGAAATGTAGTTCTCTAGAATTGCGTGTGTGCAGAAGTGTACATGTGATGCATGCACCTATTTCCACTTACAAATGAGGATGAATGTGCCTCTTGCTTTTATTCCACTTTGGGCATCCATAAGAACACTGAATCATATTAGTAATTTTCATACGTGAAGTAGTCTTAGGAATCAATGTTTATTTTCCCACTGCATGTACTCTAAAAGCATTCCGGAAAAATAATGGCCTTTTCACATTTGATGACTGATTAAGAAAATGTGTTTCAGTTTCCTTCTTTTATGGAGAAGGGATTACATTTTAGATTCATATGTGTTGCAGATATGTGTGTCTGTGTTAGCTATGTGTAACATAGCACTCTCCTCTCCTCTCTTGAGTTTATTGGTGGGAGGTTTTGTAACCAAACTTGGATGTAAAGATTTGGCCTTTTGTACCCTGTTATATTTTGATAATTTCTTACATGTTTACTGTGGCTGCACCAGCTAGCTCAGGTCAACAGATTGTTCTGCTGGGCTTTTCTCAAGGGCCAACACGATAAATCTGAATATATTATATATCTATGCATGTATTCTGAAACACCCTTTTTCTTGGGGGGAAAAAGAAAAATATATTTGAAGATACACTGTTCTATATGTTCTGTACTCCTAGCCAGGAAAAATTAAATGCTCTACTGGTTACTTGGCCCCACCTCCTTCTGTTTCCCTCTCCTTTGAGAGTAGCAGCAATCTGTATACTGTTCACACTCACCTTCACTATGTTCTTCACTATATGTCTTAGCCATAGTCAAGTGTGAAATACTCTAAAACAGAGTACTTGGAAGCTAGATGATGTTCCTAGTGCGAACACGCTGTGCAGACAGAGCCATTTAAAAAAAGGCTTCTGACTGTCTCGAATGATAATTTATTTTCACCGGAGTGCTGAGACTTTTCTGCTGTAGAATATACTTTCTACAGTATAAAAGTTTGAACTTTTTCATCACTTCCAATTTGACCAAAGAGCTTTAATAAAAAACAAGACAAAACAGATTTTTTTTTAATTTATTTTTTATTGTTGTTTGGGGTTTTTTTCTAATAGGAAAATATAGTTTTTCATTCTGGGATTTTTAAATTGGCTGAAGTAATTTTACTCAGTATTTTTCAGAGATAAAGCCTGAAAAAACTCAGCCCACGACAGAGTTGCTTTTGAGAGCTCTACACAGTGGAAACTTGTGGTTGCATTGAAATCCTTAAAGGAATTTGAGTGGCTAAGAAGGGGTGCTGCTGCTTCATTTCCCCCCAGTTATTAACCTATTGCTTACACGTACATCGCTTTTAGAAAATCAGGTTTAATTATATAGTTGCAGATGTATGTATCTTAGCATGAGTAGACTAGCATACAATGGCCTAATATTATTCTGAACACAATGAACAAACATGTTACTGTATCTGAAAAATGTGAACTACTCAAATTTTATGTAGTGACAGTATCATAATGAGATCATAACAAATTTGTATAGCTTCGTTGGGGTTAAGGACATAAAATATCTAAAACATCTGGCTTTATCTTCTGTACATAACAGGCTGAATATAGTTGGGAGATGTACAAGTTAGTTTGTGTAGCTTAAAGTGTTTTAATTCTCAACTAACCTGTGGTAGAGAAGAGGGAAAATATTCCTTAAATCTCTATCAATTTGAGTATTCCAAAATTCCTTCCATATAAATTGCACAATAAAGATATACCATTAGAAGATACTTGTTTCTCTCTTTGAATCCAAAATGGGGCCTAATGTAGATTAGCTGATGTAGCAGTTGGCATCTAAATGGACAATTTTCACTTGTGTGCATTTTGATGATTTTAGAAAGGGCAACTTCTTTTTCCCCTGTGCCCCCCTTCCCCAAGTCCTTTCATGCCATTCCTCCTGGGACTGTACTCATTGTTTTAATGAAGACGTAAGAGTGTTACAAGAGCAAGGTGTGGTGTTGATGGTAGTGCAGGTAATCCAGGTAATTTAAAACAGTAAAGGCTCTTCTATTTTCTGAGCTAATCTGATTCCTGGAAGAAATTGGTAATGGTTATGCAGAGGCCTGAGGAGAGCAGTTTGAAAGTGCACTGGGAGACTTTTTGCAGCTGTCAGAATTTTAGATCTATGGATGAGAACGGAGAGTTGTAATCATTTCTTCATGTTTCCATCTTTTTGTTTCTTCTTGCCACTTGTGTTCCCTTAGAGAGGAGAAAACCAGAGTGGATTGCATTTATGTGAGACAGCAGCATTAAGGATCACTTATTGATAGATGAATTCTTGTTAAATTCCCCATCATGTTCAAATTAATAAACAATGAAAAAAGAGATGAATGAGGAGAGTTGGAAATATTTGTCTCACATTGTAGCACTGTGCTTGTGCTGGTATCATGTTATGGATGGACAACATGCATTCCTGACAGAACCGGGCTGTTGTAACAGCAGTAAATACAAACATGGTTGTAGATGTCGTATTGCATATTCATTTGAAGAACTGTTGTCTCCCATGTTTTCCAATATACATATTTGCTTCATAATACAAATACAGCAAGTTATGTGAAATTAAAGTGCGTGGATTTGGGTGACCAGTTTAAAAGCCAGCTGTAATACTTGTCCTCCCTTTCCATTATATATTTCCCATTTTCATTCCACATTGCTGAGGCTGTAAGCACTTTGTAATGTACGTGATGACAAAAAGCAAGGAAACAGTCATTGGAATAGCTGCTTTGCACAGTGTGCTCTTCCCTCCTCTTTCCCAAGGAAAACGGATCAGCTAGTAGTCTTTGTTGCAGCATGATAGTAATATAAATGGCCTTAACACACAAGAGATGCAGAGGCAGATTTCAGCTAGTTGATCCCCCTTCATGTCTCTTCCATTTTGCAATCAACTTCATTTTTCAGGCAAATGATTACAACTTTGTCATGGCATATGGTCTGCTTTGCTGCGAGGTTTTCTGTTTGCATACGAAATCCCAGTGAAATCTGAAAAAGATCATTTGTTTCACATTCATGAAGCTGGTTGTCAGTCGCTCCTAAGTTATGAGGAAGCTTGGACTTGTTTATCCACTTCTGTGCATAAACCTAGAACATTGCCATCTTATTTGCTAGGTAGACTTCAGTGGTGTCCTTATTTTGAAACTGTTAATTGCTCCCCTTTTCCGTGTCAGTAACACCCAGTATTAAACATAATAAAATTAATTTTAAGACAATTAGCTTCATCAAAAATATATTAAAATGATGGAAAATTGTAACCATTTTTGTTTCAAGAACTAAATGGATTCCTAACAAATAAATATTTTTAAATTACACCCGAAGTACTTTATAATGTTTATGCATTCCTTCATAGGCAGTTATTAGGATCTTGTAGTTTTAGAATGTAATTTGTCTGTTGTCTGTTTGTCTTTTCAGTTGAGAGCTGCTTAAACCATTTAATTTTATTTAAGTCTGATTTGGTAATGTATTGAGTTGAGCCTAATCCTTAGGGAAACATTTATATTTCAGTGTTAGGCAATAGATGTTAATGTTTATTCTTGAAGGGTGCATTACTCAAATAACCTATCTTAGACAAAAATTAAGATGTGTTAGCAAAATTTTGTGAACAGATGTGGCAATCCCAAGTCATCCTTTTTAGAATCTTTCAAGTAAATTTATAAACAGGAGTGTTCTGTTTAGGGAGTAGTTTGCTCTTTACTTCTTTGTCTTTTTCTACCTGTTTCAGCTTGGAGAAAACAAGAGTTGGAATGGCCAGAATGTTGGGTTTCCTGAGCCAACAAGTAACAGTAAGTATTGCTTCCTAAATTTGTGTTTGTACTTAGTTCTCTTGGTCTCTGTAGGATTTGGATTATTTGAGACAAATGAAATGCTTTTTAAAAATATTTTAGGTTTTTTTATTGCTATTAGATGAATTAACTCCTGACTATCCTCTGTGTGAGTGTAAGTATGAATGAGTGCAGGAACAAGGAGGTTTTTATTTACTCATTGAATTATTGAATCTTTCAGTTTGTAAGGGATTTTAGGAGGTCATCAAAGCTGGCTGCTCAAAGCAGTAAGTACAGAGTTCAGACAAGGTTTCTTATGTCTTTTTAGTAGTTCCCCAGGGACAGAGATTCCGTAGCTTCTCTGGGCAGTCTGTTCCAATGCTTAACTATATTCAGACTGAATTTTTTTATTTTTATCTTTGTCAGAACATCTCTTGTTTGTTTATGACTATTGTCTCCTGTTTTTCTGCTGTATATCTCAGTAATATGCCTGGCTCCATCTTTTGACAACCTCTTCTTAGGTTTTGGAAGGCTGATATTAGGTCTCAAAGCATACCACTGTCCTCTTAAGTCTGATTATCCAAACAGATTTCCATCATCTAATAATTTATGTACCTAGACTTTAATATCACAGCTTGGAGACAAGGATGCTGTGGGAGACATGATGTCAAAAGCCTTGCTAAAGCCAAGGTAAATGACATCCACTGCTTTCCTTTCATTCATAAATCCAGTCATTTTATTATAAAAGGCCATCACATCATGCACCCACAAATGGCTTTAAGAGAACTATATGATTTTTCCAGGGACTGGAGTGAGGCTGACCAGCCTGCCTGTTTTGATGATGATGCCTTTCTCCAGGCATTGGACATCTCTTCTGATCTCCATGACTTTTTGAAGATAACAGACAGTGGCCTCAGAATAATATAAGCTGGTTGACTCAGCACACTAAGATATATCCCATGTGGTCCAATGGATGCACAGGAAGTTCCATCTGAATGAGAGGAAGAACTTCTTTACTGTGCAGGTGACGGCACACTAGAACAGATTGCCCAGAGAGGTTGGGGAGTCTCGCTCACTGGAGACATTCCAGAACTGTCTGGACACAATCCTGTGCCATGTGCTCTAGGATGACCCTGCTTGAGCAGGGAGGTTGGAGCAGATGACCCACTGTGGTCCCTTCCAACCTGATTCATTCTGCGATTCTGTGATACTGTGATTCTGTGATTCTACAACTTATGTGGGCTGACCTCTATCATTTGTCAAGACACCCCTCACTCTGATCAGGTTCTGCCACTGGTAATTTCTCTCTTCCTTGAGCTGTGTCTATAGACACAAAGGCCCAAGAAACCTTGTTGGTGAAGACCAAATTCAGTGTCACTGCAGTGGGTAAAGAATAGGACAGGTTTTTGCTTGTAAAGTGGTAAGGATAGCATAAATAGTGCTCATGAGCCCTAGAGTCTTCTCTAGGACTGTGTATAGTTTTGAACTTCTGAAAAGTCCCAAACATTATCTTCCTCAACTAAGGATTGTATTAGAGATGGACTCACACATGAGCTACCTTCTATTATTTGCCTATGTACATCTGAAAGACATGATCCTAAAAGCAGGTTTTAATGGGTTTCAGTAGTGTTTCAGTATATATGTGGTCTTCCCAGTCATGACACATGAGGAACAATTTGTGCTTCAGGTTACACCAGTTTGTTAGTATTTAAAGTGATCTTGGATTCAGCACATGCTATTGAGTTTCCCTGAAAGGAAGGATTCTACACGATCAAAGACTTCTTATTAGTTGCTTCCTTACAGCCCTGTCACCAATCCTCTTCAATACTTCTAGATGATTTTTGTTTGCATTGTCAAAATCTCTAAGTCAAGGCCTGTGAAATATATTCAAATGTTAATATCTTCAAATGTTAAAATATTAAGGTTGAGACAGCAGAATAAGACCTCTAGCTTTTCTCCTCTATCCTAGCAATGTCTTGTAGCAAAGGTATTATAGATGTCACCACAGTCATTGGCTATGCCAAAAAGAAACAATCCCTTTCTCAGGCTGTGTCTGGCAAGACAACTTTGGCATACATGTAAATCCAAATCTAGGAGAACACGAAGGTAAACTCATTCAACAGGAGAGAAGATCAACAAAATTATGTTTTAAACCTGTGCTGACCAAATAATTTATTTTTCAGAGACTGACCTCCTCACAGACCTTTTTGCAGCCACCACAGGCCACAGTATGGAAAGAGTTTTTCATTCTGGGATGCTTTTGTAGTGCACAATGCCTGCATTTCCATTCTTCTGATCTGCCGGTAAATTGGAAGTCAAAGGAGATGTGGCTAGTGTATCAGTAGACAGAGCATTTATTTCTGACAGTGCCGTCCAGAGAGCACTGTGCTTAATCTCTTAACCAGTTTTTTGAGGGTTCTAGTCTAGAGGCAACATGAATAATAATCAGCTGATTAAAGTGTATCATAAAGTCATAGAATTACCCTTAAAGATCATCTAGTCCCAACCCACCCTGCCGTGGGCAGGGACACCTCCCACTAGACCAGGTTGCTCAAGACATGATCCAGCCTGGCTTTGAACCATGCCAGGGTTGGGGCTTCCACAAGCTCCCTAGGCAACCTGTTCTAGTATCTAACCACCCTCACAGTAAAGAATTTCTTCCTAATATCTAACCCAAATTTCTCCTCTTTCAATGTGTACCCATTACTCCTTGTCCTATCACTACAGTTCCTGACAGAGTCCCTCTACTGCTTCCCTGTAGGCCCCCTTCAGATACTAGAGGGTGCTATGAGGTCTCCACACAACCTTCTCTTCTCTAGGCTGAACAGCTTCAACTTTCTCAGCCTGTCTTTGTAGGGGAAGTGCTCCAGTCCTCTTATCATCTTCATGGCCTTCGTGGCCATGGAACTCCAACAGTTCCATGTCCTTCTTATGTTGGGGACCCCAGAGCTTGATGCAGCACTCCCGGTGGGGTCTCACAAGAGCAGAGGGGTAGAATCACCTCCCTTGACGTGCTGGCCACATTGCTTTGGATGCAGCCCAGGACATGGTTGGCTTTCTGGGCTGTGACCACTCATTGCCGGCTCACGTTGAGTTTTTTATCAACCATCAGCCCCAAGTGTTTCTCCACAGCACTGCTCTCAACCACTGTGTGCCTAATGTACTGTGTTTCCATCCGAGCCAAATAAAACTGGAATAGTAAATGGAAGTTGTATACTTTAGTACAACAAAACCAAAAATGATAACAGTTGTATATTTTAGTACAGTTGAAGAACAGATTTCATTGTACTTTTATTGTGTAGTTTGTTTTTGCTGAGAAATACCTACAGTCTTTATCCTCCTTACTCATTCAATATTCATTTAGTATTCCCTATTAAATATTTTTGAGAATTAACATCTTCCATTTTCCTCTATCATGTTCCTTTTGCAGTTATCTTTCTTCATTTCACAATTTTAAAGAAAGATGAAATACTATTTGTTTCTTGTTTTGGGGTATCTTAGACATTTTTCACATGTGAAATGGCAAGAACCTTGACCGAAGTTTTTTTCTGATGCTTCCAGGAGAGACTTTGAGAGACTCTGAGCAGACCAGAAGCATTTACAGCCCATACAGATGACGTTTACTGTAAACAGAATGCTCATTTGTCTCTCTGGAGTTGACTTAAGCAGTTATCAACAAAAACAAAGCAAACAATCAAACAAATAAACAATCCTAATGCAAAGTGCTTTTTCATGGGAACATTTTCATTTTGTATTTCTGGATGGGGTAATCACAAATATCATACAGTAGGTGTTCTAGAAGAGCTGTAGATGAGCTACGAAGAACAATATAAAAATAAAAGTAAAAAGTAACAGTGCTTTTATATATTACAATTCTAACAAGGAAAAAAATGACCATAACTGTTTTTATGTGTTTCTCACTACCTATTTTTCATAGTATAGTTTTTCCCTTACGTATTTCCAACAATTTTGGGAGTCAGAGAGTAAGTACTGAAAAACTGATAATTAAAAAAACCCCAAGCATTCAGAGGAGTCCTACCTCTCTGTAAAGGACAGGCTCTGTTTTTCTTGACTAACATTTTATTACTAAGGATTCGTGCATGACTTTACAGTCTTTGTTCTTCAGAGTACATCTGCTCCTGCTGTTTCTTCACCACCTGAAATCATAACCATTTGTTTATGACATCACAATTAGTTACTGTGAAGATGATTAGATTGTCACCAACAGATGATTATGATTTCAGATGGTAAATGAGCAGCAGGAGCAGATGACCTCAGGAACAAAGATACTTGATCTCATGCAATTGTTGTCAGTGACAAAAAAAGAGAGAAAAAAGCAAACAGATAAAATGAAGAGTTTCTTAAGTCTGTGATGAGAAAATCTGATATTTTTCTGTGAATAAAATCTGTTTTAGTATTTTTAAAAATCTCCTTCAATAATAGATTAAGAATATAAGAAATACAAAAAATACAAAAATATGTGGTGTTATTATAAGGCCTAATTGCACTCAGACACTTACTTAGATGTTTCTTCACCAGCTTTTGGGGTAAAATAAATACAACATTAATCAAGTATTTATGAAATTTTACATACTAATACATCTTCACTTTGAAGGAAACAAAATTTATGTGAACTTCATAGTTCTAGCCCTCACTAGTTTTATGAAGACATTTTTTATAGTTCTCTACATGTTTATTTTTCAACTGGGGATTTTTTGTGAAGACTTCCAGTAGATAATTTAATACTCCTGTATTTCCATGAGCAGTAACAGAAGTCTACAGTTTGGGGATAAAGGTTTTGTTTTTTAATTTGGACATTTTTACCTGGAATTTATGTGTGTTATATTTTGGTGAAATATGTAATTCTTTTGGGTGTGTTTCAAAGGTGATTTGCAGTGGATCATATGTATTTTTACTCATTAAGTACTGCTGTTGCGTTTGACTTGACTTTTGAATTGCTTCCAAACTTACTAAACTTTGTCAATTATAATGCATTCTTGCTAAGAGTTAGATTGATACATCACTAAACATTTGCAGAATTAGTTGCCATTCTGAATATAAACCACAGTAATAAGGACTGACTACACCATGTATTTGATGAAACACAGGCCATAGAACAGTGGTTTTCCATCTGTTCATTTTTGGTATTTTTTTGTTCTGTTTCATGGGGGGTTTTTTAGCAAACAAATTGTCAGGTGGACATTGTACCATCACTGGCGCAGTTCCATCAGCTGAGCCACTTGTCTACACTCTGCATGTCTCACAACCTTGTCTAGAGCCTCTTATCACAGTTGGTTATGTTTAACCTTGCCTTTGTAAATGCTGAGTTGATGTGCTAATTTTCTAAATAAATTTTCTTTATAACTGAAAAAACAGGAAAATTAAATTTAGAAGCAAAGGAGATTTGTCCAATTTTATTTCTTCCCTGAGTCACTGAAGCAAGGAAATCCATGCTGAATTTGACATTATTAATAGTTGATGTTTTATTTTTCAGTTTTATCTAGCAAAGAGAATGAGATCATTTTAGCCAGGATAAAACCAATTAAGTGCAGCTTGCATATATTTTTTGAAATAGGTGAAAAAACTGCTGAAACATCTAATATTAAAAAGCACCTCATATTAACAAAACAGGGAAGGGAGTGTGATTATTTTTTCTTTAGTGTTTTGAGAACTAGTGACAAAAGTCCAATTAGCATTTTTGTGTGTGAGTGGGATTTGGGCATAACTCCTGAGTGAAAGATGACAGCTGTAGCTAGTCCTCTTCCTTTCCCCATGCTTTCCCTTTCGAGATGCTCAGGTGCTTAAAGTCCTGCAGGTTTTGCATCTTCAGAGGTGCTTGCTTTACTGAGTTTAGAGTACAATGTGTATTTATAAAGTGCCTAGTGTTTTAAACATATGCCCAGAACATTGGGAGACTTAGATTTATCCGTTTTCTTTAGCAGAAGGAGGGTACTCATGGGGCTGGGCAATGTGTGTCTAATACGATTTGCAGACAAAAAAGGAAAAATCAGATGTTATTAAAATGTGAGAAATCCACAGGGAACGGTGATCTAAAGGGTGGTTTGTCTGTTGGGTAAAACTCTTGCAAATAAAGATGTGGATGTGTATTCTAGTGTTCTGTGGCTGGTTTACAGATATTCTGCATATTTTAGATACAGGTTAAAGAAAAAGTGTTGCAAGCAACCTGTTGCCTGGTTCTTGAGTAGTATAGATTGTGCATATGTAAGAAACAGACACTTGCGCTGTAAGGCCTGTGGTTTGGATGCCCTCAGGCTGGGAAGGAACTCAGATCAGGTTTCTAAGAGACTGTTTAACCATTAAGATTTTGCTCTATAAAATATATAAACAGGGAACAGCCACCATGACAGTAGGTAGCTAGCTCTGTGGGTAAAGATAATTTCAGATAATTTATCCTTTTGCTTTTCCCAGCCCCCTAAAATTCCGATATGAATTACATTTACTCAAGGTTGCTAGTCTATTCCTTTGGAAAAATCTTCATGCGAAGTAGAAATGCAGGGCTCTTTTTTGGTGTTAACTCTCGAATTCAAATTTAATTATGTAATTTTGTAAATTTTCTGCATTTGGTTTTCTGTCTTCTGATGAGAAAATGGAGCAGTATCACATAATTCACCTTAATACAGTGTTCCTCTAAATACTTTCACTGTTATGAAGTATTTTCTCCTTTTCCTCGCCCCCCACAATCTGTAACCAACTATGTACCTCACCCATAGACTAGGATAATAATGTCCTTGAAAAATTAAATTTCCTGAACTGAGATTTCATTGCTGTCAGAACCAAGACTTAATTCTCCACTCTGTCCTCCATCCCCATTCCTTTACATCAAACACCTTATCCCTATGACTTCCATTCCTCCACTGCTTTCTCCTCCTCTGATTTCATCTTCACTCATACCTATGCTGTGCTTCTGATGGCCCCCTTGACCTTCTTAGCTTCAGCAACCTCTCTGTCCTTGTCTAGTAGACTTGCTCGTTCTTTCATCTTTGAGTGGGTTGTGCCTTTGTGTTCATCATCATCACCATTCTCATTCCCCTCCTAATCTGTTAATGAATAGTCTTGCCTGCACAGGTCGCCTCTGGTTGCACTTAGGCACTCTCCTAATTGCTTTATCCCCACAAAAATCACTTTCTTGCAGCTTTTACAAGCACCTTGGTCTGCCAACTCATTAACTTGATTTGCTCCTGCTCCAAATTTGCTGATCCTCTTTACTGATAAGAATACTGTACTTCCTTCTGCATTTAGATTGATTCTTTTCTGAACCTGCTTCATCTTAGTCTTTGGTTATGTGGTACACTGACATATTGTTGGAAAAGTATGATGCAGAAACTATCATGTAAAACTTAGGGTGTAGATGTTTCATCTGTCTATTGGAATATTTCGTAGACTATCCTGTTGAAATTCCCCAGTGCAAACACTAAGTTTTACTTTCACCAAAATCTTACATTTCCAAGCAGGAATAAAGCTGTGGGAGAATTCAAAGGACTTTCCTTACAAGAATTAAACACCAAATGTTGTAGAAATGTATACAATTTAAGTCGTCTTCAATGCTGCAATTTCCCTTTTGGCTATATAGAAAATAGTCCAGTGAAATTAAGCAAATCAAGACCGGACTTCATGAAGAACTAAAGACCATTTAATTCATGGTCATGGTTATTTTATGGTTAAATAAACTAGTATTTTAATGAGTGGCTTTATATAACATCAGTTTGTTTAAGGTCATATAGATGAGATCTTTTGATTGAAAGACATTGTGTAATGACAAAACATTTTTCATGTCTGAATATTGCAGTAGCTGGTGACTTAGAAATACCACAGATAGCTGTGTTAAGTAGGTAATGATTGCATCTGCTATTTCAAGCCAAGATTGTGTGTAGACAATTGCTGAGAGCATAATGGCCATACTATTTGCCTGTTCAATTGTTTGACTGACCTTTTCTGAGTTCCTACTGAGGTAATAAAATTTGAAAATATTCTAGTATATAAATAGGCTTTTACAGTGAGTGGAGTATAAAATGATAATTTCTTTTTATTAAAATATTTACATTTTTCAGTCTTGTTATTGAAGTAGTTACTTGGTTTTGCAAATTCTCTTTTTTGCTGTCAGTGAATTTGTGATATTCTTGGACATGTTGAGAACCTGACAGTTCTGGGAAGTAATTGTTGCATGTGAGTGTCCTCCATGCCTATTAATTTCTTGTCCATTTTAACTTACAAAATTGTGAAGTCAGGATTAGATCTGGTTCTAACCTTTCCTTTTTATTGCCTTATTACAGGATTTTACTCTGAAATTTGAGTAACACATCATAAGAAGGCTTTATATACATAGCATAATCTGAAAGAAAGCTTTTAGATGATTATCTATCAAGCATTTTATTCAGTTCCAAAAATACTGATTATCTCTTTATGAAAAGTCTCTTCTTCATCCAGTAATAGGTTATGTCAAATACTAGGATGCTAAACTTAATTTATGAGCACGTCATAAGCAGAATTATGTCATGGTTTACTCTGCATCACTACATAAGACATTAAAGCACTTCTTCCTGCTGATGCCCCATATCACCACTGGTTGTAGTGCAGGGGAGAACATGTGCTCTTCAGCAGTATCAAGGGAAGTCATATACCAGCTGACACTGCTTCTGACACATGAACAAGTAAAGCTTTCCTGTAGGATAAGCAGCAACTTAGGGAGAAAATTGTATTCTCCAAGAAAGAATAAAGTCGTGGTTTAGATCAGGTATACTGGGTGTTCATAAACATGCAAAGTCAATGAGTCATCTTGAACCAGGAGAAATTATTGAATGAAGGCAGAGGAAAAGTATCTATGTTAGTGATTAAATAGAAAAGAGAAAATTAACACTGACATATATATATGTATGTGCAGATTGGCAACACAAGCCTGATTCTATAGGCCATCCTGTGGAGTTGAATAATAAAACCAATATTTCAACTTTTCATGTTTTCTGATCTTTCTGTCAGAAATAGAAAATTGGAAATGAGACACCAGTGGTACCCATGTAGACACTAATACCTGTGAGCGTGCAGGCAATGCTGTCATCACTCTGAACTTTTCTTAACTTAGTAGCCCACCGTAGTGGGGTAACTTGTCACTGTGCCTGTATCAGCAAATTCCATTTTTGCAGAGTCTTGTTAGAGGAATATCATCAGTTGTTATCCTTCCTCACCCCGTTCCCCATGCACAAAGTTTCTCTGATGGTTAGTTTTGTTTTCTATGAATTCCAGACAGTGGAAGACCCTTTTGTAGAAAGGTCTCCCTGTCTTCCCAGACAAGGGGACATTACCAAGAAAGGGTTAGGGGTGCAAATAACACCACCCAAACAGAACTTTTGGAAACTGCCTCTACTATGGCTGCTATGAAAAAAGATACAATCAAAGCACTGAGATTACATTTCCAGGGGAAGGTTTGTGAAAGGCAGTTGAGTCATTTTGTTTCTTAATCATACATTTGCCTTAGTGTCTTAACTGTTTTGCATTTATCTGGTATGTGAGAGCAAAAGTAGACAATGGAAGATGAAGAAATTTATTCTTAGGTATGAGAGATCTTTGGTGTGTTTTCGTAGGCTCAGAAGATTGTGAGAGACTGCTAACAATTACTGCCAATGATGAATAAGACATGCTTTTCAAATGCTAGTAATTAAATTGCATAGCTAGCCTGCATTTTTTTGTAGCACATTTGCCCACAGGTTTAAATAGTATAAATGGAAGTTATTATAGCATGTCTTATGAATGTACCTCTAAGTTAATGTCCAGCAGAAGGTGCAATGTTGTTGGCCTATTATAGATCCTGTAACTCCTAATAATTACAATTCTACCTTTGGAGTATGGTGAAGTTATATGGGATAAATATTTAGTACACACAAAAGTCTTTTGGGTTTTTTTAGCTGAAAACTGGCAAGAATATGAAAATACTCACCTGGAGATGTTCTCCTGGAATGCATAAAGGTGTTAGGGAATAGTATTTCTCCCATGTTTTTTAATCAACTGATTGTTAGATGACTAATTAAGATAATTACTGAGGAGTTCTTTTGTTCTTGCACTTAATCTTCTGTTGTTGTTGTACTTCTTGTCATGTATTTATACACTCTCCTACTACACAACAAAGTTGAAGTAAGCAGGCAACAGTGAGGAATGACAGTTAAAAAATCCTCAGTAATATATTAAAAGTAGAAAATTAATTACAATTAATATATGTTTGATAGAAGTTTTCAAAGAGACCAAGTTTTTATTGGCCTTTTAAAACAAGTTTGTAAGAAGCTTTGTGAAACATAGGCCCCGAATATAAAAAGTTAATATCTTCCAACTATATTAATGTAATGTCTAGAATATTACCTTCCTTTGTTTCCAGAGATAATCAATGATGGTAATATAATATCTGCCTCTCAGAGCCAATGTATGATTTGAATTAATTATTGCTTATAAAGCACTTTGAAGTCTTTAGCAGTAAGGTGTTGCAAAGTGTAAAAGTACTATTATTAATTTAATATCACCATTAAAGTCAGTACTTTAGGAGCATTTGCCATACTCTGCTCAATATCTTTTTATTCATCATATGCTGCATATTAGTTATTTTAACATTTAGAAAGCTTAGTAATCTGGAAGTATTCCAAACCATTGTTCCAGACAGCAGTTAGATATTTGGGTGGATCATGTAAAAACAGTGAAATGGCTGAGAAAGCATGTAAAATGTTTGTTTTAAGTAGTATTACATCAATGGAACAGACATCTGCAGCACTGGTCTTGATTTTAAACTTCTTTAAACTTTTTTTTAAAGTTAACATTGTATTATGTTTTTCTAAAATGGATTGGGGGGGTTAATATCATGTTATTTCTAAACAA
>WEIV01027828.1:60370-84189 GCA_013390005.1 Calyptomena viridis | reverse complement strand
TAAAAGTAGAAAATTAATTACAATTAATATATGTTTGATAGAAGTTTTCAAAGAGACCAAGTTTTTATTGGCCTTTTAAAACAAGTTTGTAAGAAGCTTTGTGAAACATAGGCCCCGAATATAAAAAGTTAATATCTTCCAACTATATTAATGTAATGTCTAGAATATTACCTTCCTTTGTTTCCAGAGATAATCAATGATGGTAATATAATATCTGCCTCTCAGAGCCAATGTATGATTTGAATTAATTATTGCTTATAAAGCACTTTGAAGTCTTTAGCAGTAAGGTGTTGCAAAGTGTAAAAGTACTATTATTAATTTAATATCACCATTAAAGTCAGTACTTTAGGAGCATTTGCCATACTCTGCTCAATATCTTTTTATTCATCATATGCTGCATATTAGTTATTTTAACATTTAGAAAGCTTAGTAATCTGGAAGTATTCCAAACCATTGTTCCAGACAGCAGTTAGATATTTGGGTGGATCATGTAAAAACAGTGAAATGGCTGAGAAAGCATGTAAAATGTTTGTTTTAAGTAGTATTACATCAATGGAACAGACATCTGCAGCACTGGTCTTGATTTTAAACTTCTTTAAACTTTTTTTTAAAGTTAACATTGTATTATGTTTTTCTAAAATGGATTGGGGGGGTTAATATCATGTTATTTCTAAACAAGTAGATTGTTTTATCTTTTGTTCAGTTTTCATTTCTGTTTCTGAGATATTTGTGGGAAATCACATTTACAGTGGGCAGTTCTTAGGAGGTGGTGAACATCTGCCACTCAGTATTATTGTTGCTGTTTGGTTTTGTAAGCTAATGTCAGATATCAAGATCTGTATGATCTGGTTTTTATTTTTATTAATGTTATATCTTGTATAAGACTATTTAAAATATGAGCAGTGGTGGGCCTCGGAGGCTATAGCCTCAGAAAAAGAGCATAAAATCTCTAATCACATAGTGATTATGTGCCATAAAATAATGCTTTGTGTTTACACAGTTGTTTATCTATAAGGTTGTATTCTAAATTGTCCCAGATGGAGAAAAAGAAATTTTAGGGATTCTGTCTTCCATATTTCTCAGTGGCATTGTCTTGAATTTGTGTTTAGCTCTGGAGTTCAGCTCTGCAGTCCACCTTTGGAACCAGTCCTAAACTGGGTACAATACCCTAAGAGTTCAGGGTCCAACCAAGCTCTCCAGCCCTACGAAGGTGGGTGGGGAGAGCAATCAGGGGAATAACAAATAGGTCTTTGTGAATGGCATAAGCGGATGTTCCAGATTTCCAAAAGCAATATGAATTTAGAAGACAAATGTGCGATTAAATCAATGAAAAGATTCACCTGTAAGCAGTTTGCTGAGTCGGCATTGAGTAACTTCCATTTTCACCATGTAGTTGAAAATGAGAATATTAATTACAGGTAGTATTTTTTGAGTCTTCTCCTTGTAGAAGACATTTTATTTAAAAGTACTACTTGCACTGTTAGGATTAGAGGAATCCTTTCTAGGTACCGGGAGTTAATTTCCTTATCTTCTTTGAATTTATTCTACATTCTGAAATTAGTTTAATATGTACTGCAAATGAATTTAGCATTAAAACCTTTGATTTCTCTTGAGATTACTGAATCAGTTAACAAACAGGCTTATTATCCCTAGAATGAATTGCCGTATGGCTCAGGTTCACCCATGTTATTTTCAGATATATGCTAGAAGACCAAAGTACGTTCTTAATATTACACATTTCAAGCTATTTTTCTGATGTGTTAATAATAAGAAAAAGGTTTTCCTCTTATATCGCCTAAATGGTTAGTTGTGTTTCCAACAAATGCTTCATTGTATAGGAAAACTAGAAAACTTCAGACTTAATTCTGCACATTTCCATGCACAGGAATATCAGCTAAATTGATCAAGTATGGACTCCTGTTTCCAAGCAGGTTTAGGGTTGAGATATTTTCTGAAAATGTATTAAAATTTTTGAAATGTAGACACATTGTCCCTAATTTACATGTCACTGGAAATACTTAGAAGTAATTTATGCAAATAAATTTAGCTCTTTTTAATGTTTACTGTAACTCCTATTGATATTAATGATGACACATATATGCTTTTCTTTTTCAATATAAACCTTCTCGAAGGCAAGTAGCTATTTGCAAACTATAGAATGCCTTATATACAGCTAAATAAATAAATAAATTCCTCTTCACTGTAGAGCAGTCAGTCACATCGGAGTCATTAGCACAGTAACAATGGCTGCAGGGTAATTTAAGGTTTTTTAACCACAGGCTTCCCTTGTAATTCAGCAAACACTTTAGGCTGGTGCTTCAGGCAGTGCTGCTACTGCAAGAAACCATGCTGTCCTTCTTCTGCCTCCAACAGAACATTCCTGCATGGTCCTACAGGTGCTGGTGCTGGCACAAGCAATAGAGCAGCAGGAGAGTACAAACAGCAGCTGTAGGTGGGAAAGAAAACTAAACTACTTCTGGTGGCAATGGTGCTGATACAGACTACTTTAAATTATTTG
Source organism: Calyptomena viridis (assembly GCA_013390005.1). NCBI lineage: Eukaryota > Metazoa > Chordata > Aves > Passeriformes > Eurylaimidae > Calyptomena > Calyptomena viridis. Next base: position 81,671 of record WEIV01027828.1, on the reverse strand, counting down.
TGAAAAAACAGCCTAAATTATTGTATCAGGAGGTAGAAGAATGTAGGGAAAAAATGGTGGTGCTACTATTTTGAAGTAGCATTTGTTCCTCATGGTATGTAGGTCTCCAAATGTTATTTGTTCATGCTGTGTATTTTGTTCTAGCCACAGTCTTAAGATTCTTAAAAGAAGTTGGCAAAGAGGAAAAAGAGGGGCACTTCAAATCTGCTTTTCTGTTTCTAAATAAATTATGCAATTTCATTTACAATTAATATGAACACAAAGATATTGCTTCTAAATTCTTACTTTGGTTTTCACTGTAAAATATGTTAATGAAAACTGTATATGTGTCAAACTCATTCTAGAGTAATAAGAATGATCTTTGATTTTGTTTGCAGCACCAAAGGGAATACTCCATCTCTCTCCTGATGTTTATCAAGAGATGGAAGCAAGCCGCAACAAATCAGCCCCTGGTACCACTGTAAGCTATTTGTCGTCCAAAGAAATGAGCCAGACTTCTAGCTCTTTCTTCAGCATATCTCCTACAACAAATAGCACGGCTACAATTGCCAGGGAACTTCTCATGAATGGAACATCCCCAACTGCCGAAGCCATAGGTCTAAAAGGAATATCTCCTGCTTCCCCCTGTTCTACAGTGCAGCCTTCAAAACAGCTGGAATATTTGGCAAGGATTCAAGGCTTTCAGGTATGGGAGGGGGAAAATGAAGCTCTTCAGCCAGAGTCGTAGCATTGCCACCAAGGTTTCACTCTTGCCCTCTTGAATTTGGGCATGCATGTAACTTATCTTGTAAAATTAGCTGGTGTCCGAGGCAGTTTCTGGGTCCAGGAGATACAACTCTGTGCCCATATGCGTGTCCTTCCTTCTCTTTTTTGTTCCTTCCTTACATTCATCTTACTGCAGCCCATCTTTCTCTCCTTTGTCTATTCTCCATAAATAATTACAAGCTTAAATTATGCTTTTTACTTGTACTTCTTTGAGTCTCACCTCTTTGAAAGAAGCTTTACGTACTGGTCTGGCAGAGTCCTTTGACTCTGATCCAGAAGGTACTGATGAACAACCTTACCTTTGCGTTTGTCTTCTAGGCTAGGTTGTTAAAGTAATTTCTTTGCTTCCCACCCTGCACCTCTTAGGTGTAACTTATGTCATGGTTTAAGAATGGTGCTCCCCAATTTAGTGCTCCCACTGAGACTTTCCAAACCTTGTGCCACTTGCTCACTCCCCTCTCTCTAACCCCCTTGCGGCAGGCTGGAGAGGAGAATTGGAGGCACAAAAGTAAAGATCAAGGGTTGAGATAAGAACAATTTACTGGAAGCAGCAATGAGATAAGAAAGCAAACAGTAATGGCAACAATACTAATGTGAGAGAGTGCAAGAAACAACGTGACATGAGGTGGTACAGAATAACCTCCAGGTCCTAGCCATGCCCTCTCCTGCATACTGCAAAGGTTAAGCCTGTCCTAGCTGGAATCAGGATATTATCTACCCCTTATTCTATGCCATCTAAGACATACCCAGTTCTACACCTTTCAACTGTATAGATAGATAGATAGATAGACAGACAGACAGACAGACACATATACTCAAGCACAGGTATCATTTCCATAGTCAATGACTGCCCCTCCAAGATGTCTGTTGAGTTCATTTAGTCCATGACTGTGGATCTGTCTGTCCTTGATGTCTCCCAGGGCAGGAGGGCTGGTGTGCTCTTGGCTGGTTGGAAGTTGCATCAGGAGCTCACAACTGCTGTATCTGGAGCAGTCCATTCTCATTGTCCATGGTAGTTATGGAATACAGCGGCAGTGTCATTCAGCAACCAATACTATACAGTTCAACATTACAGACTGTTCTCACCCAAAAATCAAATCCCATTGAAGTACACATCATGTTTCCTCTCCTTCTGCATTACCTACCAAGTGCACCCAGGTCTTTGAGCAAAAACAATCCCTTGGATAGGTTTGCCTTTGCTTGAGGCAGGACTAATCCAGACTGTCTTCCCTAATACATTCCTCATATGCACCACAGGGACATTATCCCTTTCTACAGTACATAGAGTTTTTGATTGGGCAGGGCTAGCTCAACTGGTAGAACTTCTAGTGTTAACAAACCAGGTGGCCTTTGCTAAACGTAGATCTTAATGTTTGAAGGCCCCACTACCCATTGCTTTCAATGCGGTTTTTAACAGTCCATTGTATCATTCAACTTTGCCAGATGCTGATGCATGATATACCTACTCAATACCATGCTCTCTGGCTATTTTTGAAATGAATCCCATTATTTGACTCAGTTAGCTCTGGTGTGACCTGTCACCACAGGACTTGCTTTTCAAGGCCCAAGATGGTGTTCTGGGCAGCAGCATGAGACACAGGGTATGTCTCCAACCATCCATTGCCAGCACATAGTGCTTACCTTGGCAGGTTTGCAGCAGTGTGATGTAATCAATCTTCCAGGCCTCCCCACATTACATTTCAACCATTGTCCACCATACCACGGAGGCTTTACTTGCTTGGCCTGCTTGATTGCAGCACTTGTTTCACAGTTACGGATAACTTGGGTGATGATGTCCATGTATAAGTTCACCTCTTAACCACGACCCACCTGTATGTATGCATCTCTTCCCTGATCACCTGGGGCAGCATAAGCCCATCGAGCCAAAGAAAGCTCACCCTTATGTTGCCAGTCCACATCCACCTGCAGCACTTTAATCTTGGCAGGTCAATTCACCCATCTGTTGTTGCGATTCTCTTCAGTAGCCCAACTCTTGAGTATGTGTGCATCTACATCACAGACTTACAGCCAACTTCTCTACCCAGGCAGAGATGTCTTGCCACAATTCAGCAGCCCAGATGGGTTACCTCTGTGCTGCTGATTGTTTTTTTTCCACTGGTCTAGCCACCCCCACAGAGCATTTGCTACCACCCACAAGTCAGTTTAGAGGTAGAGCACTGACCATTTTTCTTGATTAGTGATATCTAAATCCAACTGGGGATGGCCTTCAGCTCTGCAACTTGACTTGGTCCACCTTGTCGCTCAATAGCTTCTGCAACTGACCGTGTAGGACTCCATTCATCAGCTTTCCATTTTTGATGTATCCCTATCCTATACATCAGAAACCATCAGTGAAGAGAACATACCACTTTTCATTTTCTAGTAGCTGATTATGTGGTACAGCCTCCTCAGCATGTGTCACCTCTTCCTCCTCCTCTGATGACGATAGTCCGAAATTTTCACCGTTGGGCCATTTCATGATGACTCCCAAGATCCCCAGGCAATTGAGGTTTCCTATTCAAGCTCACTTGACCCACTTACTCCATGTAGCATCAGTGGCATGCTGTGTGGAAGGACCTTTCCCTTTGAACATCCAGCCCAGCACTGGCAGTCAGGGTGCCAGGAGGAGCTTCTGAAGCAGCTTGAACCCCTTTATAAGCTGCCAGTATCTATTTTTCAGCTGGGGTGTGTAATACCCTACCCCCGGAGCCACAAACTTATTGGCTTAGCCAGGAGTTTTAGTTTTAAAATAGATAGAATTCTTTAATACCTCCAGATAGTGTAAAGAGAAGAAGCCACAGACTTTTTCTCAAGAGGTACTTTTAGTAAAAAGTTAGGGGAGAAAATAGGAGAACTTGGTAAAAGTTCAAAAGACGAAACATTCTACCAAACTACCAACCCAGCACATGCTAATCCACACCACTAAGTCAAAATCCAATCCCTCCAGCTTTAAGCTACCCAAAACATCAAGAAAGGAGCAAAGAAAGAGGGGAGGGAGCAAGAAGAGAGAAGGAGAAAGAGGGAGAGACAGATCATATAGCCACCACTGGAACCTTGTAGAAGACCAGCTGTCACATGTCCAGATGGCAGGGCTGTGATGATGTGGAGAGCCCATGCCTTTAGTTTTATCTGCTTGTGGCCACTTCCCCCCAGGTGGGACCTCCAGTCTCCTGGCCACTCTGAGTCTCTCGGACAGGATGAGGGGCAGTGTTCCCAACCAATCTGAGGCTGGGTAAGGGACTCCAGGAGGTGTGGTGTGTTGAAGCTTTCCCAGGCTGCCTTTGACAGGCAGCTGCCACAAGGCTGCCTCATGAGGGTCACAGGGACTGGCCATATGGGATAGGACGTTACCTCACCTCCGTGAGGTTTGACCCATCCCTTCTCCGCTCCTTGCACACACACACTAGAGCTGGTTCTGATGCAGTACTATAATCTAGTGCCTCACATTCCACCCTGTGGGTCAGAACAACCACTAGGACTCTTTTCTTCCTATAGTGGCACCAGTGAAGTAACCTAGTAGACAGAGCAAGAAAAAGTATACAAGGAGAAAAAGTATACAAGACAATGGGTAACTATTACCTCAATAAGCAGAGACAGGAGCTTAATCAATATAGAATCTCCATTCTATGACAAATCACCATTTCCCACCCTGTGAGTCTTAAAATCATGGGCAAGATGTAAACCAAGATCTGGGAAGAGTGCATGGACTCAGTCTGTCCATTATAATAGCTGGAACAGTTCCTTCACTTTCACCTTTGGACAATATTCTTTGGTGAGCTGTAGTATTTTCTAGAGTCTTTGCTTATTTAATAACAATAGACTAAAGATTAGGCAATTTTACAACCCAAACAAATACACATATCCCAGATTACCACCCTCGTCCCTACCACAAACCAGGTTTCAGGGGCAATTTCAGGGTGTATCATGGGAAATTGATTACAATTACTACCTAACTGGTTGCTTAAGGGAAGTTAAAGGTACAGCAGTACTCAAACCGTTCCTGCCTACTCAGCTTGATTTACCAAAAACATTCAGTGGTTTCTCCTTTGTCTGCAGCTGGAGACAATTTTTCTGCTGCTACCAAGAGTCTTTGTTATCCCCTTTTCTCCCTCCTTCCAGGGGCCATCTGCTCTGGAAGGTAGGAAGGGTATACAAACCCATGATAAACGATGATTTCATTTGCTGTAGCCACCAGAAAAGAAACACAGTTTCAAAATATTGCTTGAGGTAAACTTGCATACATACTGGAAAACTATCAAAGTCAAACATATACAATTATAAATATCCCAAAACTATCAAAATAAAATGTGTGCAAACAATGCAGTCCTGTTGGCACTTCGTTTTCTCATGGAATGCCTCTCATCTTGGGATAGCTGGGTAAGAGGAAAGAAAAGAAAACTAGGTCCTGCTTGGACTGGTCTTAAAAAGAAGAAGTGATCCACCTGGGTGTTAATTTTGTGTTCTCTGCCATGGGCATCAGTGACTACCCATGAATACTTGTTCAGGGGAATCTTTAAGACCAGCAGGATTTCCCCAGTAGTTGACAGGCTTACCAATACTGGCTGACCTGGAAAATGTATGGGCTTCTGGGAATTGTCAGTTCTTTTGCTTCCAGAAAGGGAATCTAGTTGATTCTCTGGGGCAAAGTTCCATAAGGGAATTTTAATACCAGACATCCTTTTACTCCCCACTGATCATTACCTTTTGTTACAGCATTCCACAGTCAGTGGTCCTGAGGTCTCGTGAACTGTGTTAGGAGACCATTTGTCCTTTCTACTATCCCATCGGCTTGTGGATAGTGGGGAGTATGGAACATTCACAGTATCTCTTCAGTTTTTGCCCATTCTTGGACTATGCCTGCTGAATCTATTATCTGATTGTATTGATTTTGATTTAGGCAGGACACTGAACCAGAGCCTTAACTCCTTGACAGTACTTTCCCTTGTGGCCTGTGCCACTGCTTCAGCCTGCACTAGACCTGAAACTATTGCAACTTCCACCAGCATATATTGTTTTCCCCCGGCACACTAGCTATCCTAGAAGACGTAAAAATTCCTGAAAGCAGAAAGGAGCTCCAGCATGCCTTAAAACTACTGGTATTTTGGAGGGGGCATATTCCTGATTTTTCCATCATAGCTTAAGCTTTGTATGATTTAACCAGGAAAAGAGCTGTCTGGAACTGGACACCAGTTCATGAGGAGGCCCTAAAGCAGCTGGTTTTTGAAGCTGGAATATACCAAGCTCTTGGTTTTCTGCATGGGGAAAGAGTTTATTTGTAGTGAATTTAGGCCTAGGGAAGCAATAACTTCTGAAGCCACTTGAACCCCTTCATAAGCTGCCAGTACCTCTTTTTCAGTTGGGGTGTAACAGGCCTTGAATCCTTTGTATCCCTGACTCCAGAACCCCAGGGTCTTCCTCAAGTCTCACTGAGTACTTTTTGCCAGAGACTTCAGGAAGGAGAATTCTCCCTGGCTGCAGTGTAGAGTACAGTTTTCACATCTTGTCCTGTCCTGACTGGCCCAAGAGCTTCTGCTTGAACAATCCCCTGTTTAATTTGTTCAAAAGCTTGTTGTTCTTCAGGACTCTACTTAAAATCATTCTTCTTCCATGTCACACGATAGAGAGGGCTTACAATCTGACTGTACTCAGGAATATGCATCCTCCAAAAACCCACGGCACTTAGGAAAGCCTGTGTTTCCTTCTTGCTGGTTGGTGGGGACATAGCTGTTATTTTGTCGACCATGTCCATTGGAATCTGACATCCTCCATCTTGACATTTTACACCTAAAAACTGAATTTCCTGGGTAGGTCCCTTGACCTTACATTGCTTTGGTAAAACCAACCTTTAGGAGGTTTTGGATTATCTTCTACCCTTTCTCAAAAACTTCCTCTGCTGTTTTGCCCCACATGATGATGTCCTCAATGTATTGGAAGTGTTCTAGAGTCTTTTCCAGTGCAGTTGAGATCAGTTCGTGGCAAATAGTGAGGCTGTGTTTCCACCCCTGGAGTAGTCATTTCCAGATGTACTAGACGCCCCTCCAGGTGAAAGGAAGTTGTAGCCTGCACTCTGCTGCTGAAGAAATTGAGAAAACCACATTAACAATATTGATGGTGGCACCACTTTGCTGCCTTGGACTCCAGTTCGTACTGATTCCAACATGTCTGGTACAGCAGCACTCAGTGGTGGTGTGGCTTTGTTCAGGCCATGATAGTCCACTGTCAGTCTCCACTCTCCACTGGACTTACTCATGGGCCATGTAAGACTATTAAAGGGGCAGTGAGTTTTGCTGACTATTCACTAGCTCTCCACGAATCATCTCATGGATGGAGGTCATGGAGTCTCTGTTGGTGCAGTATTGGTGATGATGCACTGTTGTGGTGTTGACCGGTACGTGTTCTTCAACCCTCAGCAGTCCCATAGCAGAAGGGTCCTCTGAGAGATCAGGCAAGGTATTCAGCTGTCTAATTTCCTCTATTGCCATGGCAGCTATCACAAGAGCCCAACAATGCCCTTTGGATCCTTGAACTACTCTCTCCTGATATAATCTATGCCAAGGATGCATGGGGCCTCTGGGCCGGTCACAGTGGGATNCTCTCCACGAATCATCTCATGGATGGAGGTCATGGAGTCTCTGTTGGTGCAGTATTGGTGATGATGCACTGTTGTGGTGTTGACCAGTACGTGTTCTTCAACCCTCAGCAGTCCCATAGCAGAAGGGTCCTCTGAGAGATCAGGCAAGGTATTCAGCTGTCTAATTTCCTCTATTGCCATGGCAGCTATCACAAGAGCCCAACAATGCCCTTTGGATCCTTGAACTACTCTCTCCTGATATAATCTATGCCAAGGATGCATGGGGCCTCTGGGCCGGTCACAGTGGGATGTTTTTGCCATTTGTTCCCAGTCAGGCTCACTTCAGTTTCCAGTACAGTCAGCTGTTGGGATCCCCCTGTTACCCCAGAAACAGAGATGGATTCTAGCACTACATCTCTCAATGGCATCAGAGTACACTGAGCGCTGATGTCAACTAAAGCCTTATAGTCTTGTAAGTCTGACGTGCCAGGCCATGGGATCCACACAGTCCCATAGATCTGATTGTGCCTTTCCTCCACCTGTCTTGAGGCAGTGTCCCTCAAGTTCTGGTCATAGTACTCACTGCTCACTTCTTGTAAATATGAGCTGGAGGCCCCTTCAAGAGGATTGAAAGTAACATCAGCTCTCCTGTTCTCTCTGAGGACTTGCCCACTGGAAACTGGAGAGGCATTTATCCTTGAAGAAATTTCTGCAGTGATTGTTCCTCTCAACCCATGTGCTGCTGGGGCAGAGGTGGATTTTGCATCCCACTTCCTTATGTCCTCTCCATGGTCATATAGGTAAAACCATGGGTTACCTTGCGGTGCGTACCCTCTCTCTCAAACAGAAGGGCTCTTGCTCCCAATAGCAGAGGCTCTGGTCTGTACTGGGAGGAATGGGACATTTCCTTTCTGGTTTGCTCAAGTCTTTCGAATCTGTCTGCAGTCTTGGACAGTCTTTCTACAGCTAAGGAACAGGTCAATAGGGTGGAAAAAAAGATGGTCTTCATATTGCCACAGTTGGGTAGTCACCTGAAACACTGTTCTCCTTCTTTCATTAACATCAGTGCCAATGAGTTGGCATGCTCGACAATGGCGTGCTCCATACAAACTTCGGCCACATGGATTGTGTCCACTGGGCCTCATCTGGATCTACAGGGGACTGCTCATTACTTGAATTCTTACAGAATTAACCTCCAGCTGATTCCCCCAGCTACTGGATATCTTTCTCCATGATGTTCCGCCTGCTTGGGCACACTAGTAGATCATCCTTGAGAGAATACCTTTCCCTTATTCTTGACAGGAGTTGCCTCCAGAGGTTGAGAGGTTCTATCTTCTTCTCAATCCCCTTGTCAATACCCACATCCCAGGACAGGGATCCCAGTTGCTTGGCTTCACTGACATTAAGTTTCATATTGTGGGCAACAATATCTGAACATCAGAGCAGTGAGGTCACCAGGGGCTCACCCAACTGGCAGCTGAAATCTTTTCGTATGTCTTGCATCATTGGGATAGGGATTGGGTGATTATCTCTGGACCTATCTCTTCCTTCTTTTGTGAGAGTCCTACTTCCTCTTCACCCCTCATTAAGCAAACTGATTTGGTCTTGAATTTCTTCTTCTGTAGAGGGGTGACTGCTACTGGCACAGGTTGTTCCTCTGGTTTAGCTGCAGTTTGAGTGGTCATGGTGCCTATTGGTGTGCTTTCCTCCTTCTCCCCATGAGGGTGCTGTCTAATATTGTAAAGGGTAGCCAGGGCCCAACTCATTCCGGTAAGTTGCTCCTGTCTGGAGCTGCTACAGCATTCTCCTTGCAAATATTCTATCACTTTATCATGGTCCTGTAGCTGTTCAGGAGTGAACTTCCAAGCCATTAGAGCAGATAATTTCCCCCCAAAGTGGCCCATTTTCTCCCACATTCCATGCCACTCAAGACTATCCAGTTTCAAGGCGGATCTCTGAATGACCTTCCTAGAAATCTCTTCCTTGACTCTAAGCATGATGTGGACTGCACTGAGGAGACCTGGCAGACATTGCAACAAGAACATGCTTTCCTTAACATCCAAAGGGAATTAAACATTCTCAAAAGCTGTTGTAACAGGCTCGAAGGAGGAAAGGGGGCTGAAAAACTGAGGAAAATCATCCTTCCCTATTCCCCCCTAAGACTGGGTATGATTATTAATGGACTCCCAAAGGTAGCACCCGAGGTAAGGGCAGAAGAGCTGTGCTGATACACATCCCAAATTATCATTATTGCCCTTCGTATGCCAATTATATGTTATTATATCATAAACTGATGTCACACAGTATAGCAACAAAGCAATCCTGATCCCTCTCCCTGCTCTGAAAAAGAACATTGTGAGGAGCACATACAGCAATATATACAGGGTTAGGTACCACACCCACATGAACAGACCAAGGAACATTGTGACCAGTGACTTGGTACCTAATACAACAAATGCTTAGATGAAATTTTTTTCCAGCCTGCTCTGAGCAGATCTGTTGTTATCTCAACCCATCGTGCTGCACATTAGGTGCCAAATAAAACCATCATGATTTAGGAATGATACTCCCCAATTTAGTGCTCCCATCGAGACTCTCCAAACCACATGCCACTCGCTTGCTCCCTCCCCCTCCCTTCCAGCTCCTGCCCTATGGCAGGATGGAGAGGAGAATTGGAGGCATAAAAGGTACAGATAGAGAGTTGAGATAAGGACAATTTACTGGAAACAGCAATGAGATAAGAAACAAACAGTAACAGCAACAATACTAATGATATAAGATGCAAGAAATGAAGGATTCACATGGAAACCCCTCAACAGTATACAATATTCCACCTCTCCCTCCACCATGATACACCCAGAAGGGACCATGTTCTCCCCAAAAAAGACTTCCTTCCCCCCGCCCCCCAGCAATGACTTGAGGTGATACAGACTAACTTCTGGGTCCTAGTCATGTCCTCTCCTGACTACTGCAAAAATTAACCCTGTCCTGGCTGGAACCAGGACATTTGAAAACTATGTTTTGCTCAGTAGGTGCTGCCTAAAAGCACACCTGGTGTCAGAGCAATGTGGAATGTTTTTGCCATCACAGACAATATTAGAGAATGTAAGATGAATCAGTGCTCAAGTCCTTCATCACTGATAGCCTGCACCCAGCAAATAGCAAATTCCCTACATTTCATAGCAAGGTGCCAGCCTCTGTAGTACATCCAGTCATGTCTGCAGTTTGGAAGATGGGAAAAGGAAGCCTCTTCCCTATCACACTAGCTGCAAAATATAGACATGTATATGGATAGTGGCTCATTTTACCATGTTGCACCATCAAAGGATAGAACCAGCTATGCAGAAATATATTTTTCCTGTCATAGGTTTTGTTCTGAATTTTTGTTTTTTCGGTTGTTTTTTTTCCCTTTTCAGAATGGTAATTTGTTACATTTGAAAGGTTGGTTTCATATGCTCTAGCATATGTAATTTGATCATGTAACCAAATTCTGGAAAAGGGAGGTTTCTGTTAGAATTTTTGCATGCCCGATAATGGATTTTTTTGTAATTTACAAAGTATGCAGTCATTGGAAGTGACTTAAAAGAGGTTGCTAGGATTCAAGAAATAGTGTCAGATGTTCTGTTGGTATAAGCCGAGTTAAATTACATCTGCTTACATCAGATATCACCAGTTGTGTATTTGACCTAACACTGTTTCTGTCTAAAATGTACATTCAGCTTTCATTTGGTCTTTATTTTTGAAATGTCATTTTTGCTTCATTAGTTTGAATGTCTCTTCAATGAAAGAAATGGAAGAAGCCTCAGCCTCACTGTAGTAGTTAAGCTGCTAATAGGAATTCAGTTTTCCTGAGTTCCATTTTTTACCTGCCTGCAGTAGAAACAGGTGAATTCTGATTAAAAGAAATTCAGTCCGTGAAATTTTCACTACTCACTTTCACATCTTGTCAGATTGCTTGTGTCTATTAGTAACGCTTTATTTTCATAGAACCAATGCACAATTTATGTTACTGTTTTGATTCCTATTTGCCTAAACTTTGTGGTTACTGTAAAATGATTAGTTGTGTTTGTCCTGGTTTTTTTTCATGCTTTGATTCTAGATGCTTATGTAGAAATTGTTTTTAAAGGGTCTTACCTTGAGCCAAAAAATATAATCTGTTTCATCCATGAACTAGACTACTGGCCCTAATACAAACCAAGGAATTTGGTACTGAATCTCAATTATTGACATCTATCCACTGTGTATGTAACTGTTGGTTTTACATCATCTTAGCATGCTCTTTAACACCTCACTTGAATAAACCTGGTATTGATGTGAAACTGCCGCTGATGTGTGGCTGAGCTGAGGTGGAGCAGTGAACAGAATCTCTGTGGGAAATGGCTCAGTGGCCTGTCAGGTGCACATCACAGGTCTCTTCACCATTTCAGCCTAGAAAGCTGTTTGTGTTTAAGAGTTTAAAAGCCAATTTCTTTACAGGTTAATTTTCTCAGGCATATTTACTGAGTAGATAACTGCTGCAAACAGCTAGCTTGTTTCATGTTTCCTGAATGACCCAAAATTATTTTTAAATTGTTAGCATGTATTTGTATTCTGGTCCGGATGATAACCATAGTTTTGTCTTTCATAGAAGAACGTATACATTCTGTTCTGTTACAATGTATTTTTTTAATTTTAAAAAAAATCAATAAATACTCATATGATGTTTCATTTGTAAATGTAAATAATGTTATTTGCTTATTTGAATGGTTTTCTTGAACTACTTTAGCTGCAGGGGACACGTCTTTAAAATGTGGTTATTTAACTCTAAATTCTTCTAAACTGTTTGTATATGATCTCAGCCATGTTCTATTGTAAGCCCTTAAAATTAAGAGTTATTAGGACCAAGGTATAGTTAAGTACTAAAAAATTGCATTTTTGTTCTTTATGGTTTATTGTTCTAAAGAGATTTGTAATCGATAAGCAGCAGCTCCATGTCACTGAAAAACAGGTGTTTAGCCTGGATACTTTCAAAGCTCAGGCTTCAAATTACCAGTGATAATTAAACACAAATGCTTCAAGCAAGCCTTTACAAACTCTGAATAAAGCACTTTTAGTGCTTGCTTCATATTTATGAATATGACCTACCTCTTAATTTTTTTGCAGACTTTGGAAATAGTTTAAAGGAAAATTCAGTTTTGGTAAAACTGTTATTTTTAAATGACTATGTAGTATTTTGGCCATTGTTTTGTAACCAGATTAGGAGAGTTACAGTTATTTTTGCTGACTGTTTAAGTGCAGTAAATTATTCAGAGAGTTTTTTTAAATGGAAACATTTAAATAACCTGTTTACACATCAGTAACTTGAGCCTTCAGTTTTTACTGAGGCAAAAAGCAACTTGCAGGTAGTCCAGTAGGAAGTTTGACTGGGAGTTTCCACGAAGCAAAGATCATAAAATGTAAAAAGCCATGGCTGAGTGCCCACAGTCTGTCCCAGTGTGTACCTGCAGATATACTTGGCTTGCTGCATTGGTAGGGCTTGGAGATCTTCACTTTTTCTCCATAGTGGCTACATAACAAAACCTCACACAGGATATAGTTTCTTTGTGATGCATTCCTTTGATTGCAATGGTTACACAATTATTTTTTTTCCTGCTTCACAGTTGTTTAGTGGTTAGCTGTTCCATTTTATAAATTGATAGACTTGAATGTTTTATTGTTTGGCATTTCTAATGTTTCTCATTTCCCCAATGACACACATTTCTAAGTGACTGCATGCACAGGAGAGGTCCTGCTGAATGCTCTGAAGTCAGATTTACTTGTGGCTCATACATTTCAGTGCATGGGTTTGAATTGTTGGCAGGGGTAGGCTGAAACTAAATTTCTACACTTGTATTAGGGTTGACACTGAGCTCAAACCTGTCCCTACAGAGACTTTAAACAAAACAAAACACTATGAAGGTCACATTTTGAAATCTGGAGGTGCTTGGATCTCAATACTGGAGTATGCGTGGGAGAAGGATTTCAGTGAAATTCAACCATCAGAGAATTTCAAGGAAAGAGTTATAGTTTTGGTCTGATCTGTACATAATTGACAGTTTCTCTGAGCAGGTCAGATTTTAAAAAGCACCTGAATACCATTTTCAAAATTGACACAGGCACTATGGATGCTAATAGCAAGTCATTTAGTGCTGTAAAATCATCTAAAAAGGTAGATGCTTATTGGGATTTTCATAAACACCAGGTTAGGTACCTGACCTACAGCTGACTTGTAGGCCTTTTAGTATTTTGTAAACTTGGGCTCTTCACTGTGTTTTGAGGGAGAGGGTTCTAAGTACTGAATCTATTATAATGAACGTAGTTGTAGTTACAGTATTAGTTGTCAGAGAGCATGTATTTTCAAAGCTGCCTGCAGATGAATGACTCAAAAGGCATGTTTTAGCAAATCTCCAGATCAAGTCAAGGAGGGAGAGTGTAGCAAGTGCTAAAAACTAGAATGCAAATGCAGATGATACTGTTCTGTCTTTGAGTGTGTCGGCTGCAAACAGTTTGTGGCCACTGTCTTGCTGCTGCTGTAATCCCAGAAAATGGGCTAGTCATGGAGAGTACAAAAGTCACATCATTCGTTCAAATTAGAAAAAGCAAACAATAATTAAAGGAAGCCTTTGAAATTATAGCGTCAGGATTACTGGCATCATAAATGTGAAACAGATTTGAAAGCTATGTCAGCAAAATGTTTTTAGACAAATGGTTCTTTGAAGATCTCATCGCCAAAAATCAGGAAAAATTAGGATATTAAAAAGTGAAGGTGTTTGTAGAATAGTGTTAGACAATATTTTTGAAACAATGCTGTTAAAGAAAATATTGCTTCATCCACATTTAGGGTCAAAGCCCTCTCATAATTCTGTGTGTATAACTGTGCATCTAGCCTCATTTCCCCAGCCATTGGAGACTTTTTTCCCAGCAGGATTGACCAGACTGCAAATATTAGTGAAATTGTTCTAGAACAGTAGCATACAGTCAGGCCCAGAGGGAACTGCGATCAGCTGGTTCACCTTAGTGGTAACACTCAAAGGGTGGTGGGAATTAATGACATTTATATTTAAAAATATAATGAGTTCTTACTTGTTGGAGCTGGGTCGTCCCAGAGGCATAATGACGAGAAGGCTGACTCCATGAAGTCACTTACTCTTTAACTCCCTTGAAATAGCTTGGAATGACTGTGCTGTGTGTATTATCAATACCTGCTTCTGTAAAATGAGCTGTGGAATTGGGCTTTTGTTTCCTCTCTCAGTGCATTGGCTCCTAGTCAGGGGTACTAGCACTGTACCTGCTCATTGGTTGGATCAATTTCTGTAAAATGATGTGTGGAATGATGTTGTACTCTGTCGTCACCAAAAGTGTTGAAACCTGGCCTTTGGCAGAAGTGTGTTATCTTCCTGTGTGTCTGTACTGTGCTGAATGGTCAGTACAATAGGTTCAACAGCAATGTTTGTCTCTTGCCCACAGGGAGCATAAACACCTTTAGAAGTGGTTGACAAAGTCCTGATATCTCAGTTTCTGTCTCTATTGGAAACTGTGGGGTTTTTTCTAATAGAAGTTTGCACTTTCACCGATTACTAAACTGTTGCCTGATGTTCCAATTGCTATAGACTTTTGTTGTTGTAGGTTAACTCCAGTGGGCAGCTTAAGCCCCACACAGCTGCTCATTCTCTCCCCCACCCCCCCCGCCCAGTGGGATGAGGGAAACAATCAGAAGGGCATGAGTGATAAAACTCAAGAGTTGGGATAAAGACAAAGGCTGTGTGTGCAAGAAAAGAAAAACAAGGAATTCAATCACCACTTCCCACGGGCAGGCACATGATCAGCCATCTCCTGAAAGCAGGGCTCCATCACATGTTATGATGACTTGGGAACACTTATGTCATAGCACCAAATGTCCCTCCTTACTCCTTAACCCAGCTTTTATCACTGAACAGGATGTCATAGGTATGGGATATCCCTTTGGACAGCCAGCGTCAGCTGTCCCAGTTGTGCCCTCTCCCAACTCCTTGTGCACCCCCAAGCCTGCTCGCTGTTGGGGTGGGGTGAGAAGCAGAAAAGGCCTCGCTTGCAAGCCCTGCCCAGCAATAGCTGAAACATTAGTGTATTATCATAAGTGTTTTGGTCACAAATCCAACAGTTAGCCCTGTACATGCTTTTATGAAGATAATTCACTCCATCCCAGTCAAAACCAATATAATTTCCACCCTTTATTCCATACCGTTGGCATCATGCTCAGGTCCTACACTCCCTCATTAATCACCCACTCTTTCACATCCTGTGATATATACACAGATATCATCCCCTTCATGTAGGAACCACTCCTTTTAAAAGTCCACAAAACATCCATTGAATTCATTTAGTCCATGTTTCTTTCATCTGTTATCGTGATCACTCAAGACAGGAGAGATGGTGTGTTATGTGGAGTTATTGAGCCCCAAAGACAGCTCAGTTCCGGTTACCCCTCCACTTGCACATCTTGTGGGGCTTGTTCTCTCTTGGTTCAGATGGTTCCTGCTATAGTAATTCCTATAACATGCAACTCAGATCCTGGTTTACAACAATTTAAGGGTATTTCCATTACAGTCTCCACCCCAGGTTCCTTTGAGCCAGGTTACAGAGTTTAACAACAGGCTGTAGCAATAGGGTTTGCAGTAAACTCCTCCCTTTGCTCCTAACCTGGCTAGCAAGAAGGAGTTCTTGCTGTAGCAACTTTTGGAATGTGCAACTCAAATCCTGGGTTACAAAGATTTGAAGGTATTTCCATTACAGTCTTGTCCCTTTGGATCAGACTATCATAGGGCTTAGCATTGCAATGAACTCCCCTTGCCTCTCCTCCAGTTCACAATTATCCACAGGCCCACAGTCCATTTGGGCTGTATACACTCCACTGTGGTCTTCTCCACAGACCACTATCCTTTAGGGATGTAGCTGCTCTGGAATGACAATATCCATAGGCCACAGTCCCTTCAGGGGAGTACCTGCTCTGGCATAGACTACTCCTTGGCCACCTCTGGTTTTGATTGTACCTACTCCACCGTGAACTCACCCACAGTCACAGTGGGTGACCGCAAACTTGAGTTCCCGCCTGTCCAGCACAGGCATGGCAGCACTGCCCTGGCCATCTGGCAACTCATCCCTCTCATCAGTGTGGTCCCAGGTACAGCAGAATAGGATGATAAGGAGAACAGGAAACAGCAGAAGCAAAAAGCAGCCACTAACAAGCACTAGTTTCTAATCTGCAGCCAGGCAAGCAAGCCCTGTGACAAGCACAGGAGCCTGACAATAGCTAAACAAATATAAATTTGGAATAGCATATTCTGATCAAATCTGTTGTTATCTCTAACCCTTCATGAACTGAGTGTCAGAAGGGATGTTATGGGTCAACCCTGGTGGGCAGCTCAGCTCCATGCAGCTGCTCTCTTACTCCCCTCCAGTGGGATGAGGAAGAACAACCAGAAGGGTAAAAGTGCAAAAACTCAAGGGTTAAAATAAAGGCAGTTTAATAAGGAAAGCAAAAGCCACATTCACAAGTAAAGCAAAACAAGGAATTCATTCACCACTTCCCATGGGCCAACAGGTGTTCAACCATCCCCAGGAAAGCAGGCAGGACTCCATTACACATAACAGTGACTTGTGAAGACAAACACCGGGTCTCCAAACGCCTCTTCCTGCCACTTCTTCCCCCAGCTTTATATGCTGTGCATGATATCCCTTTGCTCATTTGAGGTCTTTTGTCCTGGCTGTATCTGTTCCCAACTTCTTAGCCATTCCTAGCCTTCTTGCTGGTGGGGTGATAGGAGAAGCAGAAGAGCCCTTGATGCGATAGCTAAAATATCAGTGTGTTACCTGTGCTGTTTTGATCACAAAGACAAAACATGGCATTAAACAAGCTATGTTGTAGTATGAAAAAAAGTGGCTCCATCCCAGTCAGAACTGATACAGCTTTTCACGCTTAGTGCCATCTTTACAGATGTATGACACTGGGCAGAAGTCAGAAGAGTTCCGTTTATTTATGTGAACTTACAGTCATTGTGCTCAGAAGAAAACTTAAACCTTTTTAGCAGGTTGTTTCCTACAAAACTTAGCCATTTATTCAAGACAACTACAATTTTTGTTGCGTTTACAGGGAAAGAAGTTTCCTTCAAGGAATGGCAGTTAGGTTAGTCAGGATTTAATTACAATTTTAAGGAAATCTCTGATTTGCATAACTCCAGGCTACCTGGGAATTGAAAGTTCTTACCTGGCTCTCAGAAACTTGCAGGCATCCTGCTACACTGAAAATCAACTTGTGGAATGGCTGTATTATGTAGAAAAGGACTTCAAGGTCTCCAAACCCAGATCTATATATGATTAGCCAAAAGAAAAAAAACATGTTGGGAATGTGAAATGGAGAGAGAGATAGAATAAGATGATAGCAAGAATTGTTCTTGAGAGAGCTTAATGTAAAAATCAAAGCACCTGGGCTTCATTGCATTCTGGTTTATAGGATCTTCTTAATCACCTGACTTCTGAGGGGATGTATGCTGTACCATAGTTGATGGCAGTGACCCAGGGTGTATCTACAAGAAGTGGTTTTATAGTTTCCATTTATTTCAGAAATGTTTCAGTGGACTGTAGACCATGTAGTTCATATTATGCTATTTTTGACCTCAAAAGAAGTCAAAATAGTAGTCGCATTCTGCAAAAAAATAACCGTAAGAATCGTTCTTATGTGAGTTTCTGTAAGGAAAGATAATGTAAATATGGAAACACAATATATTCGTTCACAGAGCATACCATAGGAGGTAATATTTTGTGCAGGAAGAGCGTTTCGGAATCAACTCAAGATTATGCAGAATTAGGAAAACAAGTGCAAGGAAATCTAGCACGAGGTCTCCAACTACCTGGCTTCTGTTCAGAAATCTGTCTGAACTGGCTTTCTTCTATTCTGGCCATTGTTGCCTCTCTCCCTCTTACAAGCAAGAAGGCTCTTTATTCAAGCACTGCTGAAGTTTTGCTCTTCTTGTCTCCAGAAACAGCCAGGTGCCTCTTTTTTTTGTTTGAGTTTCTAAAAGGAAAGATGATAAACAGAGAATAACTGGCTAATGGTGTTGTGTGGGTTCCCAGGTGTGGTGTGGATGTCACCTTGGTAACAGTTCAGCTTTTCTGCTTGGCATCTTGCAAATAATAATTTGAAATCCTCCCACATATCCCTGCATGTAACTTGGTTTATGGAAAAAATGTGAGTTATATTTTCATATCCAATTTTAGAATTTAGGAGGTTTATGTATGGGAAAGTTTAAAAGTTATCGAGATCTCTCAAAATACTGCAGCCAGCACTAAACACACTGGACTGCCTTCTCTGCCAAAATCTTTCTCAGTAAATCCTAATGTGACTTGATAACTTAGCTATGGACTTAGGCTTGGAAGGGAGCCCAAACTTTGAAAGACTGGAAGTTTCAGTTGGCAAAAATGTGGAGGTGCAGTGGTGAATTCATAGCAGACTGGGGTTTAGCTTTAATTATAGTAAGTGAACTCGGCTCTCAAGCAAATACCCTTAAAAAGAGAAGCAACAAGAAAAGGTGAAGAAGGAGGAAAAAGACATGCTACAGTTTATTCCCCTCTCTGTGATTGAAGCTGAGTGTTTCAGAGAGGTGTTTTGGGCTGTCATTTCCTTCAGTCTCATTCAGAATTGGAAGCTGTATTGGATTTCTGTGGCCAGGTTTTGGTAGCAGGGTAATTTTCAGAAGTGAAGTGGTTGTTTCTTGTTCTAATTAAAGATGGATGGTTCTTTAAGCATATTGCCCTATTTCTACGTTAGTGCACAACATTAGTGTCTGTACTGGCATCAGACTTCTTAGCAAACTCAGGCAGCTGATTTCCTATTCAGTTTCACAGTGATCCTGTTCCCTCTTCATTAATACAGCGTTCACAGGGCTTTTGCATGCAGTTTGTAAATAGAGACTCTTTTAATGCTTGCTTCTCTCTTCACTTCAGTGACAACCTTCATCCTGAAAAAGTGTGTTCCTGAGAATGTTTCCATTCATTCTGTTGCTAGAAAGTTATTTTAAACTGAAGCAATTTTCTCTTCCCAAACTAACCAAGTTCCTCTCTCAGTCAGTTGTTCAGGATGATACTCAAGACACAGGCTCCTCCACAAATGCTCCATACCATGCTCGTCCTCTGTGTATGTTATTAGCAGAACACAGACCCTCTCATCTGCCTCCTACTTTTTAGGCCATGTGATGAAAACAGGAGATCCAAAGGTTGCCATTTTTTTTCATGTTTCCTTTGACTGTGAGTTATGAAATTAATTAAAACTCTTCCTGGAATTACAGTATTTAACTGAATAATTATAGACAAGATGTTTCTGCAAAAAAACATGTCACCTATAGCTTACATTATTTTGGAATTCTTTGCAGTGTGTCAGTTTCTGAATAATTTATTAATTTTTATCATGCTTTTCTTATTCGTTTTGGGGGTGGGTTATGTTCAGTGTTTAAACTCACTGTTGTTAAGCTACTCTCTCCTATGTCAACAAAAAAATACATATTTTTGTTATAGAATAGAGTAAATGAACAGGGTAGCCAGGTAGTTTTCAATGTGTGATTTTTTTTTTTAATAGAAAGTCATGTCCCGTCTCCTGATTTCAGCTTCCCTGTCAGAGAAATGGTTCTCTTTGCAGCCCTCAATGCCAGCCATTGTAAATATGGTTGCTTGCTTTGCTCCACAGGAACACTGTCTTTATGAATACATACCTCAGTTAACATTTAGCAGATTGAAGGAGAACAATAAGAACCTTACTGTACTGATTATCTATGCTGCTACAATGGCAGAGGTGCTAGCTGATTTTCTCATTAGTGAAACCAAACATCACATCCACAGGTAGGACAGAGCTGGGTCTCCCTTGGTTGACTGAGCATAATGAGCATAATATGGCCAGACTTTCCAGACCTCCAGAATCACTGAAACAGGAGCTCTGAATTCAAGGGATATCTAAATAGCATGGGAAAAAAAAAAAAGGACGTACAAGTTTCTTTGGCTGAAATTATAAACTTGTTTTGCACTTAGCAGATATTTTATATATTACCTTCAGGAACTGTATCAAGTAAATTTTTTCACTCTTATTTGTACTTTCCTTGTTTTTATAGATGTCATGTCTGCTTTACTCTAGTCAGGAACATTAAATACTGATGCAGTAACCTGTGACAATGCCTTTAGTTTGCTTGTTGTCACCTATTTATGGTGTAGTAATGGTTTATTGCTTAGTCTAAACCCTAGGACTGTATTTTAATGAAGATTTAAGGCTACAACACAGCTGCTATTCAAACTGTGTAAGAGAGCCATGTTGGAATACCTCAAGATTTACTGCTGAACTGTCAGTCTTCAAGCTACCAAGTGTCTTTACTCTTTGGTGCAGTAGCTACAGTGGAAACTCTGCCCACTGCTGTGAAGCAGACACAGCGATTAATGAACCTGAGGCATGCTAATCAAACATATGTTTTCTTGACACAATGATTGTGATATATATCACATCCGAATGTACAGGCCTTTATCTTTCCTTAATGATCTAGCAAGGGGGCTTTTTTAAATGTGGGTGTTTTTCATGCACTCCTTAGATTTGTTCCATAGGGGGTGGCCATTAAAAACATCTGACGGGCATGCAGTTAGCCAGCGCCCTGCTGAGATTAGTAAAATACTATATTTAGTAATCACACTACATCAAGGAACTCCAGCATTGCAGGAAACAGTTTGATTCAATGCTCTTTTTTTTTTAATTTTTAATTTTTTTTTTTGTTGTATGTCTTATTATTTCATCTGGGACAGGTTTTCTTTCAACTAGGTCTTGTTTTTTGTGACTGTGTTTCAACTTTTCATAAGAAACTTTGTTCATAAAACAGGATTTTTTCCCCAGTTTTATTTTTTTGTACTCCCATTCTACTCTCACAAAAAAAAGGGGGGGGG
>WEIV01027828.1:0-51483 GCA_013390005.1 Calyptomena viridis | reverse complement strand
CTTCAGTGCTCCCAACAGGACATTCTTCTGGGAAAAAAATGCATAAAAATCACATAGATAAAAGTTGTATCATAGCATGTTCACAAAAAGGTACAAATTAAGTTTGCTTGAGCCATTATGTAGCTAGAATTGCCTCATCTTGCTTCAATTTGAAGTTTAAAAAGTGTTATGCAATTTTCCACAGGGTTCCTAAAAAGGAAAGAAGACTTTTCTCATTGCATGATGGGGTAGTTGTTGTGTTACTGAACCCACATCATTTGTGCAAAGATTTTGTCTGAGCTGAGAGCAAAAGAAAGTAATTGTCTGAAGGCCAAATGCCAACCAGATCACAAATAGATCCACATACCGAACTCACAAATTTCTGCTCATCCCTTTCCTAACAGTCAAAGGAATTTCATTTTCTGGGGAAGAGGGATGCCACTGACTTGTTATGTTTGATAAGGGGGTAGCAGGACTGTATTAAAGCATCATTTGCCATCACCTGAATAAATAGAGAAAAATTAATCATTAGCAAATTGAGAGTTTGTCAGGCACTGGAATTAACAAATTAATGATAAACTTAGAGCTATTAATGGACTAACTAAAAGAAAAATCCCCTTTTCTTTCTCATTACTGTGTGATTGGTATGGTTTTCCTTGTTTCCTACCATTTGCCTCACAGTAGGTTTATTTGGTGCAGTTATTAGTCTTATAGAAGTAGTAGACAGAACTGCTGTATCTTTGTTAAGCTGAATTATTCACATTTTAAAGTTTCAAATTAAAAAAGTGCAAGATACCCACATACTGTGAAATTTAAATTCTTGAAATTCTTCTTTAAATTATGTAATCTATTAATTTTAAATTACCTCTGCAGTATTGTACAGTTATTAAGGTGGGCTGGTCAGCTGGAAGCTTGTGATGTCAGTGGAGACATGGTGGTTTGTGTCAGCTGTGAGGCCTGGCATAGTTTGACTTCAGGAACTGTCCACTTCTGTGCTTATGAAGATAATTTTTCTTACAGTCATTCTAAAATATTGGTTCTATAATTTCTAGAGTTTTTTATGGCAAACTTTCTGAATGAGACCTTAGAATATTTTGTGGGAAAGGGGCGAAATCTGTTGTGTGAGAATATCTAATAAAAAAACCGTATACCAGATTTGTCATTATATTGTGGCAGAAGAAACACAGTACTGTGGGATGTGGCAGCTGATCATGTATCTTGCTTAAAAAAAAAAAAAAAAGGAAATTAATAGAATTAAAAAAAAAAAAGAAAAAGAAAACCATGTTCCCAATGGCATGTCCAGCACTATAGAATACCTTTTAGGTTGGACTTGTCTTTTGTAATGTATCTCTAGTCATATCCAGTGGGAGATTTGTTACCCAGTAGATACCAAAGTGGTTACAATCCTACGTAAGTATATTATCTGGCTTTTTCAAATATGCCAGGAGTTTTTCAAGTCCCTTGCTCTTTTCCTGTACCTCTGTAGGGAGTTTTCATTCTTTAGATTGGTTTAGCTTATGATTTTAATGAGTTCAAATATTTTCCCCACATACTTTGTCTGAGCAATTTCAGATTAATGTAAACATATCATACTGGTGCACTAATTAGCGTGTATTTCAGATGTCTGATTGACAAGGCATATTTCATTTGGTCTTGAAGCAGTATTGTGGAAGCAATTGCTGATCTTTCATTTTTCTTTTGGCAAAAGAAAGGAAACATTCCTAAAGCACCACTGAAGTCTGTCTTGCCACATGTTTTGTTGGGTTTTGCATGCAGGCATGCCAACTTCTTTAGTAGAAATTTAATGGAGTTTAGAATTTTTTTTGTCCTGAATGATTTCTTTTTATATTTTCTGTATCCCATTACCTGACTGTAACTATAAATTTCTCTTTTCTTAATGGCCACTATTCTTTGGAGGTTATTTTGTCAGTGAAATTTAGCTACAACCAGCTTTGAGTTAAAATCCTCACCACTTTCTAGTGATTTTCTTAATCAAACCTGACTTTGTCTTTGGTGGTAGTGAAGCCTGGTATTCCTTACTTTGCTGTGGAACTGTAGGCAACCTATTCTCATGACTTACAGACTTCAGGTATATAATATGAAGCTGAGGGATAAATTGAAAGTGGGTAATTTAAAGTAACAGAAAGGAAGTCCAGGTATTTTTTTATTTGTGTCAATGAGAAAATTCAAGGTATAAAAAGTGAGAGACAGAAAAGGGGAAAATACATAGATAGGAGGCTATATAAGCAAAAATAGGTGTGATAAAGCAAAACACTAAGAAAGTTCAGGGAAATGGGGCAGTGAATGTCTAAAGGCCACAGAATTAGGATAAAGAGAGAAAGTTAAAGCTGAGCAGATAATCAAAAACCCCACCAAAAAAAAAGACATCATCTCTACTGTTTAGTCTGAAAGTCTTAGAGAATTCTGCCTACTTCTCAGAGTATTGAAACCTGAATTGCTTGTTACTGATACAAATAAATACCTTTCGGTTTTAGCGAACTGTGTGACATGACAAGTTCTTCAAATTCTTGAGCACAGGCATACTAAGAACCATTAGTTAGAAGGTGTAATGCTAACTACTGAAGGAAATAGAGATTTTTATTTCCCCTAAAGGATTCTAGTCAATAGTATGATGTTGTTATAGATGTACTTTACTCAACAGATGCTGTTGGACTCACTTTAATTGTGGCTAGGTTAAATTTGATGAGGTATGTCAAACAAGATGGCCTGTGACATAGTTTCAATCTAAGAAGTGACATTCTGCTACATCTTGAACAAGCCAATGTCAAATTCAGCTTTCTTGTTTACATGTACATTTTGGAAGCTTGCAATGTTACCATCTTTAGTGCCTTTATAATAGTTGCTGTTTTTCTGAACGTTTCAGTTCTGAGTGAGTGTAGAGCTCTGCTTCAGATGTATCACACCCCTGTGGTTGTCATAGCTGTGAAAGAAAAAACATCTTGAGTGCATTCTTAAGGCTTGCTGAACAGCAGGCAAATTGAAAGTATGAGCATTCATTTTTAAATAGAATTATTTGAAAGTTGTTCCTGGTGATGAGAAAGAACAGCTTGGGCCCATTCTGAGATTTTGAATGCTTGCCATGGAGTACTCTGACTGTAAAACTGATTTTTAACTCCTAGTAACTTAATGTTCATTGAGAAGTGATCAGTTCTCTACTTAAGTTTCAGGAGATAGATCAAAGAGCAGTGCATTTTCTTAAGGTTTCATTACTTTAATACTTTGTGATGATTTTGGAGGTTAAAACATATGCATGTTTTTTGTAGCTGGCCGTACTGTTCGTTTATTACTGACTTCTGTTTACTTCACCTAGTAGTCCCAATGAGATGTGCTGTTAAAGTGATGACAAAGAATCTTTTGTGCCTATGTTTTTATTTCTTGCTTTCTTAATATTTTCATTGTATTTATGTTGTATATTAAACCATCTTTTTAGAACTCTCCTGTGCTTTGCAATGCATAGAATACTTTTATTTTGTAGGACAGATAACAATTGCTTAATGTTATATATAATCTACTACCAATAACACTTAAATTTTCAAGCGTAAAAATACTTGGAAAGAGAATGAGTGGGAGCAGAAATTGTAGATGTGAAGATCTACTGATAAGATAGACTTGTTAAGAGAGCCCAACATGGAGAGGCTGTACTGAAAGAAAAGTGCCACGCTCGGCAGTTTCAGAAATCCCTGATGGAAGGCTTGACAGACAGCAGTGGCAAGCAAACTGAAATGTGGCATGTAGCAAACCATCATTGTTGGCCTGCATACAGGCATTTCTGGGCAGGGTTAACAGGTGGTGATGCCCAGATGTGAGCAGTTCCTGATGTAATTTGAATACAGCAAAGGTGGGAGTAGATCTCAAGGGAACGAAAGACCTCAGAGATGGGTGAAAGGCTCCTGGGAAGGTGCTTGGAGCATTAAGGTTTGAGAATGTTACATTGTAACAGGAAATGCATAATACATATGAAGGTCCATATCTCTGTATTTGTTATGGGCTGAGAATTATTTGTAGAGCATGCTCTGAAGGCAGCATCTAGGGAATTTACAAAAGCCAAAGACACTAAAGGTGTAGTCAATGAGTATGCAGACGATAAGAATTTGTCCAATGCTGGGATCAGAAAAGATGAATGGGATTGTGTTTTTTGTTAAGATACCTTTCCATGTCAGAAAGACAGATGATTTGCTGGATGCTACATTAATTCCTGCTTAAAATTAATTTTTTTTCTAAGGAGAAATTGGTATTTTCTAGATGTTTATATTTACTTCACAGTGGGTTTTGTGTCTTGGACATAGGCAAAAAAAGAAAAAATGTTACAATTTGCTTTAAAAAATACATGCTGTTTTTTGGAGGTTTGGGGGTTTTTTAGCTTGCATTACACATTTCACTTGTCAGCTCATTTCTACTTAATTTATTGTAAATGCAGTTATCATTTCTTCAAGGTGGCTTCTTCAATAAAATAATAAAACTTTTGTTTTACTCAGTAAAAATCTTCTAGCAGTTTTCCCGAAGCTTGGCAATTCCATTACAGCCCCTTCAGCATCAGGACTGATTCCTGATCTTGTGAAAATATCTCACACAACTAGGTCTCCTTGTCCTGCCAACGTGGTCTCGCTGGCTCGTGCCGCCTTCTTGACAACTCTGGGTCAGGCATGGCCACAGCTGAGTGTCTAGAGCTCCAGAAGAGACATTTCACATGGGATAGAGATAGAAACTGCTTTTGATATATAGCACCACACTTGACTCCTCTCTTCTGTCTCTTAGGTTGATGTTTCAGTCAGGAGTCATCCCATCAGGTTTTAGTTAGGCTCACTAGGTTGCTGTCTGGTATTTGGTACTTTTTCCTCATCTGATGTGCTCCCCATGACTGTGTGTGGAAGTGTTGGTACATTCTCTCCATATTCTTCATCTTCTGTTTTGCATTATCTCATCTTGGATGTACGTGACAGAACATTTGCTTTTCCCTGGCAGCTGCTGAAGTTTTCCTTGATCAGCCCAAGATCAAACGTTTGTATTTGTTCAGGATTTGTAATCTCTCATTTTCAAAAAGTGAGTTACTAATTAACTGCTGAATGGGAAAAGAATGCAAATGAAGGCACGGCTATGTCCTTGCCAGACCCTTTTAGTACTCTCATTTAAGGCTTCCTGAGTAGCTTCACAATGTGACTGCCTCTTCTTGAAAATGCATAATAGGATTTTTCAGTGCTCTGTGTATGCATATTTGTTTACACAGAAATGTCAGCAGGGTATGAAATGCTACTCTTACAGTCTCTGCCTATCTTATATGGGTGGCATGTAACTGATGACAAACAAAGACCATGTATGTTTTGGGGACTGTTTTCTCCTCTGTTGGGAAAAAAGGGTGAACTATCCTCATGACCACTCTCGGAGAGGTTTCACAAGAGTGGTGAGGTTCACAGGATCCTAGAATGGTTGAGGTGGGAAGAAACCTCTGGAAATGATCTGGTCCAAGGCCCCTGACCAAGAAGGGACATCTTAGAACTGGCTGCCCAGGCCTGTGTCCAGGCAGCTTTTGAGTATCTTCAAGGTAAGAGACTCTACCTTGGTTGTTCTTTCCCATTTACTTCGTCTCCAATCTTGGATGCTTCCTAAACTGCTAGGTGTAGAAGCTAGGTGTAAACTCAAGTGTTTAATCAGGTCGAGTTGAACTGATCCAGTGGGGCTTAGAAGAATACCAGAGCTGAAACAAGGGAGACATCAGGACTGCCTAGCCAAGAGGAGAGGAGAGGGAGCCGTCCACTTCCACAACTTAACCACCTTGTAAAATGTTACTTGAAGAGGATGAGACAAATATTAACTGTACAGGGAAGTGATTTTCTTGTAGAAATGTTTGTCTTCTTTAGTATCCTTAAAGCTGTTCACTGTGCAGTAGCATGACCCAGCACAAAGAGAACAGGAGTGGCATAGGGAGGGAGGAAGAGCAGGATTGTAGCAACCCTGACCTGCAGAAGTTTAGCTGTTTTGGAAATGCACTCTTAGTAGTTACTTGCATTAAAATAATTTAGCAGGCTTTCAGTGCAGAGCAAGATGTGGAAGTGGAAAGAAAAGCATTAACAACATGCAGTGAGCCAACCTTCCACAGGCCAGCTGTTTGCTATCCTTAGTTTGCAATCTGTTTCTGGTTTGGTTTGTTTTGCTGTAACTTCAGGCTCAGCTGGACAATGGTGAAATGTAAGAATCTTGAATTTTCTTGCTGCTCTGACTATTAGGGAAGGGAAGAAAATTAAAAGGGAAAGGTGTTGGAGAAGTTTGGAAAAGCTAAATGTCAGTTAGTTTTCTGCCTTGTCACACTGCAGCAGGAGATTCAGCCCACTTGTATTATCAAGAAATCTAACAGCTTTTTCTGTTAGGAAAAAGCAGAGGGAAGACAAGAGGGATAGATTCTTCTCCTACTCAACAGTTAAAAATGGATAGACATAGAAGTACTAGTCAAAAGGTGGTGACACAGATAGTGATAAAAATCAAGTTGAAGGAGGCACCCCCCCCAACCCCCCCCTTCCCCGGTAGCTTGTCTTGTAGTTGGAATTGACAAGGATCTAGTCTTAACATGCAGCATTTTAATTTTAATGACTGTGTTCATTTTCATTTCCAGGACTGGTAAAAGCTTTCAAAGTTATGATTTAACACTAACACTAAACCCCAGCTGCCTATTATCTAGGCATCTCCAGTTTAGAGAAAGAAAGCTGTTGGCAAAACATACACTCAACTTGGTTGCCTACCCTGTGCTTTCCAGAGTTATCCTGTGGCATTTTCCACACACTAATCAAAGTAATGCTATGTCTGTTTGTTGATATGTGTTTAATCACTTGTCATTCAGTGAAGTTGCTTAACACCCTAATTATATAATTGCCATTTCAAAATATATTTCCTTAACCATTCTACGAGACAAAATAATGATTTGCACATGTGGCATCTGAAGAACTGTATTTTGCCAAAATTCTGTTTGCCACCTAATTTTTCCACTTCTCTTGAAATAATATCACATGGCTGGCAGTATGCGTGCACCAAGTACAAATGAAATTTCATAGTTTTTGGTTTGCACATTCATCATACAACCCCTTGATCTACACAGTGCAAGTAGAAACTAAATTTGACATCCTACACTCCTTCATTTCAAGGACTTCTTTCCAGGAGCCACAATGTCATAATAAATGCTCTGACAATAGACTTAAAGGGAAATAAATGAGGTCAGATATCATAAGTAATTAGTAACAGGTAATTTTATAAGCAATTACAGGGGAATACCCAAGCTTACGTACTGTGAAATACAGTGGGATAACAAAACTGAACGCTCCTCTCTATCATCGCTTTGGTTTCATCAAATCGGTACGATTTTCCTCTGACTTTCTGTTGAAACCATCAGTTTCAGTTTAACCATCTTTTCCTTCTTTTTGAGATATGTCTACACAACATAACCAGCCTTGGAGGTGAGCTAGTGTAGGCACTTCTGTAAACTTGGAGAGTCTTCCAGTGCCACATTCCCACAGTAAGCTCCTGTCACCTATTGTGCCTACATAACCTATGCACTCATCTGTATGCAGTTTTACTCATATTTTTAGTGCTGCAGAACTTTTCTCACTCTGTTGTAGGCAAACTCATGTCTTTTCTGGGCAGATGCAGGATTACTGGAGTAACAAAGGAATACTTTTGTCAAGTAATGGAAAGCATACAAAGGTAGTTGTGCACTCATGCTCACTGCAGATTGTGACAAGTTCTTTTCCAATATAAAGTTCAGTTCTAGAGGTAGTCTCTTAGGTGTGCTACCTTTAGCATGGATTGGTACATTAAAGGTCTGGATCTCTGCTGAGCATGAGGAAGTTGTGGAGCTATGTGTAGGAGCACTAGGACTAAACTCAGTTCCTATACATCCATGCTTTCTTGCTTGGATGTTTCTGTAAATATTCCATCAAGAAAGAGCTGAATACTTACCCTAACTTGGTTGCTAATGGTTTACATGAGAAAATTACTTCACTTTCCTTTTTAGGTGCTGGTCATTGATGCCCTGATGGAAAGTGCCAGATATCATCAGGGAAAAGGTGTTTATGTTCTTTTCTGTAACTCATTTAACATAAAATCCAAGTCCCCCTCTTTGCTTCCAAACTTACTACGTATACAGGTTTTTGTAGTCATACTGGATTTCTCAGATGATCAAGTCAGAACACCACACTGTTTGAGACAGGAAGAAGTCACCAACCAATCTTTTTTCAAAGCATCAAATGTGCAATATCCTCACTTGATACAGGAGTTTCTACATCCCCAGAAACTCTGCATGTACTTGTGTCCTCCATTTCATAGCCCTTAGAGACTCTCTGTGCTCCAGTACTAATGCTTCATTCCAGCAAGATCCTTCACATATGCTAAATGTAAGACTGGTTCCAAGTAATTCACTCTCTCAAGGATCCAGGACTTGAGATAATAAACACTAAAATGGAGGTATCAAGCAAAATCAAAGCAGTGAACTTAAGTTAAACTTTAAATTTCACCAATATTTCTTCATATTCATTCTTTCTCTTTCCCATCATTAGAGAGACTGTGAGACCTAGTTTTCCACAGATCCTTACGGCTGTACAAATAATTGATTTTACAGTCCAAAATCTCCTCTCTCATCCTTTATCCCTAAAAAAAGAAAGTTCAAATTGGTCCAAAATAAAGAAAAAATGCATCTAGCCAAAAAAAATAATTAATTTTGTAGTTGGGCATTTCTCATGAAAGTAGGAAAATGACTGAGATTCACAAAACTGGTGGAAGAGATTATGAACTATTTTACCTATAGCACAAGGGTTCACGCACTCACACGAGGTGCAGAAGATGTACATTTTATTCTGTGCTTGTACCCACAGGACCGTGAACCCTCTTAGCTGGGTAGCAATAGGAACATGAGGTGGTAACCAGAGAGCAGTCCTCTTTTTTGACTCACTGAACAGTTTGTTCAATAGAAGCTTGGGCAGAAAAATTCAGGGAAACTCTCATTTGCTATTAATCCTTCTGTTCTGAAACATGAAAAGAAGGATTCATATCCTTCTGGGAGTTAAGCTGTATTTTTTCACAGTCCAGTAGTGAACCTTGCCCTTTGGTTTTCACCACAAATGGACAAAACTATAACAGATAACTTCTAAGTTTCCGAAGTTATCTACAGTTGAAAACGCAGAATATCTGTCCTAAGTCTGGGAGCAGATTTGGCGAATGCAAAACTGCTTTTTCCAAAGTATAAATATTTTTCAGGAAGAATATGCTTACTATGCTCTACAGCCAACCCCATCCCTGCCAGCAGTACATATCCAGCTGGTGGCGGCATTGTTCAAACCTCCCAGCCATGTGCTCCTCATGGTTGGAAGTTACCACATGGACCTGGAGCAGGGACGGCCAGGTCAGGCTACAAAGGCAATTGAAGGTAGTAAGGCATGTTCAGATGGAGTCCCCAGCAGTACCTGGAAAGTCATCTTCCTCGCACATGTAGTTCTAAGCATAATCTACAGACAGAGCAAGAGCTTCCTTTCATCAGCATTCAGCTCCTCAGATGTCTCTACAAAAGATTTGCGTTTTCTTCAGGATTTTTAAAACTTGGTTACATGGCATGGATTCATAAAGGGAATCTTGGCATCTGCTGTTGCTGAATCTCTTGTTTTGGCTGCTTGATAAAGTAAGACAAGTGCCAAAGGCTCAAGTGTCTGTATGCTGATATCAGTGAGGCTCTGAACAGTCCATGTACCCACCATGCCTCAGCCCTTTAGATAAAAATAATGCTTTTTGTTGATACTGTTACAAGGCCCATCCCACTAATGTAAAGATTTTAGATGACTTGTGAAGCCATAGAACACTTGTTTAGACATTACTTCAAAACAATAGGCTGTTCAGGAAGTCAGTCCTATTTCAGACTATCATCTAAATATTTCATACTTGAACATTGTTTTGAATAATTGGGGTAGCTTTTTCTAGCACAGCATGATGCATGAAATTATGAATGGAGAAAATTTTCATGGTTTCATGTTTGATTCCATATCCCATTGTAATCTATGTGAAGTGGTATAATAATACACTGTCAGTCATTTAGCAGGGAGTTGGGCGCACATGAAGTTTTATGCAGGATGCATCTGTTCATCGATGCAGATAATACTGCAGAACCTGGGGCTTTATTCTGGAATGTGCAACAAAACAGGATCATCCTTTCAAATTAAATAAAATCAAATAAGGATCAGTGTGTGGAACCTTTTTTCTTTTTTTTTTGGTCATCATGTGTCATTCTTGCTTGTGAGGAAAATAATAGAAAAAATGAGAAAGGAGTGTTTGCTGTAATCTTATAAGCTGCAAAATAATTAAGCAAGAAGATATGGGTTTGAGAGGGAGTTAAGGAAATTAAAGGGAGGCATGAAACATTGGCTTGACCCAAAAGTGTTTAAAACTCCATTTGCACTTACAGAACAAAAATACTAGCAAAGAAGTCTGACATGCTGGCAAAGACACAATTTAGACATGTCAAACTACTTTAAGATAACTTGAAAGTTTCTTGGCCATGATTTAAATAAACTGGATCCTGAGTTTTTTTGGAACTCTCCAAAAGTAACACTTAAAATGCTTTTGATCAAATACCCTTTCTCAGGCAATTACACATTCTTAATTTAGAGGCCAGTTCCAAAGATTGCTTGTTACCTTCATTTAGCAAAGGTTCAAGTGCTGCAGTTTTCTGATCCTTTTGGAAAAGGCAAACAGGAAAAGTTTACACAATAAAAGTTCTTTTTTTATTCTCAAATTAATTATTTTGAAATATCTCACAGATTACATCAGTTTCTTCCTTGCATTCATGTTGCAAGATGGCGACTATTGTATATTGCTAGTGATGCATTAAATTAGTTGTTTACGTTATAAAATCTAAACATATTAGAATCTTTTGTGTTTGTCTTCAAAGATTCCTATTCTAATAAAGCTTTCTGAAACAAGTAAGGTTGTCTTTTTTGTTTAGTTTATGCATCAGTGGAGAACCTAAAGAATTGTAGCCTCTAGCCATCCCTGTCTGTGTTTAGTAGAGTGTAAGGAATTTGTATTTGGGACAATATGTATTTTCATATAAAAGGGAAAGTTATACTTTCAAATGATTCATTTTGCACTTAGAAAAGGCAACACCTGAGATGAATAAAGATGGAAAGAGTCAAAATTCACGCCCTTCTCTTAAAGACTGTTTTGTTGTGTTTTTTGATCAGAATAAAAGAAGTAATATAATATCCCGAAAAATAAAAATTTTAGTTGCATCCTTTCTATTTCTGATGGCTTAGTGCAACTCTTCAGGTGTTTCTGTGGGCTGAGTGACCTGCCTTCAGGAAAGAACAGTATTTGAAATTTTAAAGAAACTTTGCAATTTGGACTCCCCGTTTTACTTTTTAGCAAACGTTCTGATAAAGTTGTAATAAAATATGAAAGATAAAAGCAAAAGCTGACATTTTTAATATGGTGGTGCTGCTTGGTGTAAGTAACTTTCACTGTTGAAGGAAGTTCATGACTGCATTTTTAGAAGTCAAGGAGCCCCTCAGTCAGCTGAGCAGCATGGCAATGGATGTCTACACTTTCCCCTCAACACAGTCCTTTTAAGTGCAATACATCTTGGTTCCTCAGCTAGAAAAATGACTGCTTTAATACACTTTTTAGGTCATACTGATCATACTACATCTGCCTTATGAATCCGTGTTTTAATATGTTCAGACATACATCTTCCTATTCTAACAGTGTTGGTAAGTCAAAGTTAAGTAAACAGCAGGACTTTATTTACCAGTTAAACCCCAAAATAACTTGCATTAAGACAATGACCAAATACAATTGTCACAGTTATACTTTATATCAATGAATGTCACTGAAAGGAAGAGTAGCAAGTAAAGTGTTAACTTCAGAAGCAGATTGTCTTCTGTGTACAAAATATGCCTTTCAGGATAGCATGCCAAGAGTGCTTCATATCTCTAGATAGCTAGATATCTCTTCATAGCCTCTTGAACATACAGTAGTATAACAAGCACTGGGTTATAGTAAAACTTGGGAAATGTGACAAAATAAGCAGTGGGATGAAGAGAACAGTACTGAAAGCAGTTGGAAAAACAGGAAGTATGGAACTTGATGAAATTACAGAATATCTCAAGGAACATCTAGTTTCTTATCATGACAGTGAGAAAAGTGATGAGTAAACTGCTAATTTCAATAAGCTTTCAACTTTAGACAAGAAAAAGCAAAGTGATTAAAAGGTACTTTTAAAGGGTAGCTTTTTCAAGTAATGTGTAAGATGAAAAAAAGAGAATATATTATTTGCTTGAAAGACTTTTTTAATGAAAGAAAGCGTGAGAAGGTATGAAACAGTCTGGTGTAACAGCCTGACAGAAGTTGTTTCAAAGGTCATCACTTGCTGAGGTATTTAGGCAAAATGTGTTTCCTCAGCAGCCTAAGGACATTGCCATGTGTAACAATGTAGTAGCACTTACGATGTCTGAACAGTTTTAGTACAGTTAAAGGTTAATCACGAGGCTTCAGAAATAATGCAGACTGTGATCCAAAATCTAAAGTACAAATCAAGGCCTTATGAGAGAAATGAAAGGCTACAT
This sequence comes from Calyptomena viridis, assembly GCA_013390005.1. NCBI lineage: Eukaryota > Metazoa > Chordata > Aves > Passeriformes > Eurylaimidae > Calyptomena > Calyptomena viridis. The sequence goes on along the minus strand of WEIV01027828.1, from coordinate 38,896 downwards.
TTCAAATATACCCTCTAATTCTGGACTTCTGATTTCAGATATCTAATGATACGGTATTCAGGAACAAAGAGCACCCATAGCTTTTAAATCTTAGTTGGTTAAGAAATTCTGAACAAATGTTCCAATCCTGTGAACATTTTCATACTCATGTAGGTCTGGCTACGAGTCGTCCCATTAGATTGCCTGATGATTGGTCTGTGCAAAATGCAGAATCAGATATGCAAGTTCAGCTGATATGAGTGAAGGTTGATGTCAGGTGAAATACCAAACGTAGCATTGCCTGGGTTTAGGATCCTATCGTTGTTTTGCCTGTTCTCATGTCTAAGTGCATGCGGGTAAAACACTGCATCTCTGAACACAGTCATATTAAGAACTAATGTTCCTCTAGTTAGTTTTTAATGCCCTAAATCCATGAAACGTGCAGTTTCCAGCCATCTTAGGATTTGTATAGTAGAATGAATAATTTGTATTTCAAATTCCCTTTTGCTCTTTCTATTTTCTTTTGCAAAATATTGTAGTTGGAACTTACATGCCTATTACCTTGTGCTGGCCAAAAGTGAGTAGAGGGGAAAATTTTGTTCATAAGTTTTAGAAAAAGAAGTGAAAGGAAGCATAGAAAAGGCTCATTGTCAAAATCACAGGAATTCTTGACTGTTGTCCTGAGAACCGATATGTGTACTGGGTTGGATATTGGAGAGCCAATCTCATAGGTCTCATTATGAGTAATGCTTCTTACTTACCACTTATATCTCCCTTCTAAAACCTTGTTCCAGATCACAAATCATTCATAACTGAGAGAGCAGCAGCCCAGAGTATCTATTTGACTGACATTTTGATCAGGACCACAGTTTTGGTGGGAATGATCTTTATCAGATGGAACAAGATTCTGGGTTGTATGTTATGAACTTCTGCATTCTCAATCACGTTCTCCATTTCAAATAGAAATTAGAAGGTAAGCAAGCCAAGTTGCCAGCTAAGAGTGGTATAATGGTGACATGCTTTGGTTTCTGTTTTATGAAGAAGTCAGATCTTTCAGATCGTGAAATGGACAGTGTGAGTACACTGATGTAGTGCATTGGCTCTGGAAACTTATTAAAGACAGTGTTTCAGAGTTTGCAGCTGAAGTTTCCATTCCGTTCCTTGTCTGGCAGGAGAAAGAAAAGTCTTAGTGTCTCTCGTACTCTGCTGTAGTCTGGTAGAATTTGTGCACCTTTCTTCTAATCTGGTCTTCCTCTACCTTTTACAAGATCTTGGTTTTGTCTTTGTTACTTTTGAGATGTCTCCCTGCAAATGTCTCTCATCGTAGGTATTGCAGGTCTGTTGTTAGGCTATCCACAACTTTTCTCGTAAGCAAAATAAGTTAAGCTTCTTTAGTCTTGAACTACAGGGATAGTTTTACATATTCACCTCATTCTTTTTCAGAAACATCTAATCTGTCAATATACCTTTTAAACTTTGGTTAGAGCTAAGCATGGTTGAGTTCTAGTATATCAATGTTACCTGTACTGATAATAATACTTTCCAGTTTCTTGGTATCATTCTGACTGTGTCTAAGCATTTGCTGTTTTAGCCTTTGCGTTACTTTTGATAGTAATGTTTTAATTTTTCCTTTTTCTGGAATAAATGAGCTGCATCTGAAAGAGGTGGAATTTGCATAATTGCTGATTATCCATTCACGGTTCAATTTTATAATGATTACATGTCAACATTGGGGCTTTACTCCCAAATAGCTGCTTTTTTATCAATTCTTATTCCTTGCTTGGGACAAAGCAGAGAGTGCAGCAAGAATGCATTATCTGTGTTGAAAGTAGGTCGTTATGCATAGAAAACAAGTGTCAATTTCCCCTAAATTTGATTATTTCATGAGTTCTATTTCTTAAGTAGTGGATATAAAGTTCAAAATGCTTTAATGGTGGTATGATTACGATGCTTTTGATGAATGTGGTTTGTATGAGCTAAATTCCCATTCAGAATCAATCAGTGTCCAGCAAGTTTTGTAAGTAAATCTCATTAAAGATTGCATTTGCTGAGAATGTATTTGTGTTCTCTAAATAATCATCTGGCATATCCTCTGCATGATATCATTAGATGGTGTCAAAAACTACAGTGAAAATAAAACTTTAAAAAAGCCTGTCTTCTGTCTACAAGTCCACAGGAAGCAGCATGCATCTGAGCAGTGCTGTTGAAACCAATTGATTAAACCAGTCTTATGTCAAAATTACAAGGTTGACTAAAAAAAAAAATTAAGACCATGAGTAGGAACAGAGTTCTTACAAATTACCCAAGAGCAAAAAAAAAAAGAATATTCTGACATGCTGTCTGTACAGCATAGGAACTAATGTGTATATTTTATATTCATTCTTACAGAAATTACAGAAACGTCTATGTCATTACGAAGCACTTATATGAGTAGTTAAAATTAATTCACAGGAGTAACTTGTATGTGAAGTCACTCACTTGCATAGCATTTTCAAGATCTGGCCCAGACTATAGGTATCTATCAACATATTTAAAATACCTTGCCACTGTGGTATATCCAGTATAAAGTAATAATCTGAGTATACATCAGATACACAATCAAATTATATTTCACATTTGAAATATATTTGAAATATTTTTTTATATAAATGTCTTCAGTACAATGTTTTTTCTGCTGAAATCTGAGAAGATCTCCTTAATTGTGTAGTGTTGTGTTTCAGTAATTCAAGTCATGGTGCAGGTGGTACATGAAGTTTACTGATGTTAGAGATAGTATTTAAACAACTCCATGCTCTGAGGTAGTATATCAAAAGTTTTTAAATTGAGGGTGACAGAAACTGGTGCTGCTCTTTCATGTTATCCAACAATGTGGAAGGATTTTGACATACAGCTGGAATGATCAAACTACACCAGTTTTACTGTCTAACTTCATTTGACATGAATTTCAAAGGTATTTGGAAATTATTAAGTTGTATGCTACATTTGGAGAGTTTACCCTCCTTAGGGAACTTTTTTACAAAGTCTGATACAAGGAAGCTCATGGTCTCAAAAGATTGCATAAAGCTGATATATTTTTTGGTAAATCTCCTTTTATGTTTAATTTGCAAGTCATATAGAAGCTGTGGTTTCTACAGGAGCTGTTACTATAAAAGTGAAGCATGCTGCTACTAACCAGCCCACATTATTTTACAAGCATACTTCTTCCACTGATAAAGGAAGAGACTGGCCTAGAAATACAGATGATTGCTTCAGCTCATCAGTATTTTGTGTACATGTAATAGGTAAAATTGGAAAACAAAGGTAACAATAAGAAACCCAGAGTAGTTTAGTGATACATTATAAATGATATAATTTGTACTTTGTAGAACATTTACTGCTTTGTTGTTTTTGACAGAAAAACAAAGAAAATTTTCTTAAAATCTTTTTGCCATTTTGCTTCATACAGATGTGGTTCTAAGAGCATAGGTGTAAGCATAGACACAAACACTTTTTTATAGGATAAAAATGTATGTGTGTAATTTAAAATGTATGTAATTTAAAATTTTCTGTCGATACTTGTATTTCTTCAGGATTCTGACATCTGGGGCCCATAGGACTTGATTTACTTCTGTAATTACCTGTATGTATGAGTCTTATAAAAGAAATGAGGATTTCAAAACTTAAGAAAATTAATTTAATTACAGAAAAAACCTGTAAAAAGTAATGATTGAAAGTTGGTTATATTTTTAAAAAATCTACTTGAAAATGGGTTCCTGGGTTTTTAATTTAAACTTTTGAATTTTTTTTTATTTAGTTAATATGAAACATTTCCCTACATTTTTAGTTGCAGGAAGATCCTTTATGTCAGTGATGCCTTCTTTCTGTCCAAGAACCGAGTGCATTATTGCATAGGAATTCACAAAGGGTACCTCAAAATAGCAGCCCTTCATAATTATCTGACAAAACAGCGAATGATTGTTGGGTGTTTGCTGTGCTTATCTGCAGCAATAACAAAGGATTAAAAGCTTCCTCGCTCCCGTGTTACAGTTCTTGCTCTTTCCCTGAGAGCTCACACAGGCGATAGAGACATGTTTATACCAAGTATAAAGCTCAGCAGAGGCTGGAGAGGGGAGCTGCTTATTAAGAAGTCAATATACGTCTCATATGAGGAAAACCAGCGTCCTGTGCGATAGCCATTTCTGTTAAACAGAAGTCTGTGGGGGGAAGGATTATGACGTGTGATTGAGACACCTGTTGAGAAAATAGGCAACTATTGACAAGTCTGATTCATGACTGAGTGACTGCTCTGCTAGTCTTCACATGATCCCCACCGAGAGCGAGCCTCGACCGCCTGCTAAACAAGGGCTGTTTGAAGTTTCTTTTTAACATTTCCAAGACGTTAATTCAGCAGGACATCTCCACTGGGGTTCTCGATGTCACCAAATCAGCAGCTGTTGAAATCCATTCACTTCAGCATGAAATGTTTGCATAAGTTTTTTTCTTTTTTTCTTTTATTTGTGACAACAGCAAAGTAAATAAAACCCTAAAAATCCTGCACTACTCAACTTGTAGATGTGTGAGAACAGCTTCTGGTCACAATTGTAGCTGCTAAGGCAATCGGAGTAGTTTATTATGATACACAAACCCCACCGATTTTAATAGACATTTCTGTGACATTTTTGTAGTGTAAACATGCAGTTAATTTTTGTGCCAGCTGTTGAACTTGTGTGAAGAACATTTTGAAGTGGAATTGTCTTTTTTTTCAATTCCAAGTAATCTTAAAAGTCGAAAAGCAAATGTTTCCTATTCTTCCCAGTCAGTAAATGAAACACTGTTTTTCGGGTAGGAAAACATTTTTATCTGACTCACATTTCCCTGAGAAAACAGCTTGTATCATAGAATTAGTTTGGTTTGAAGGGGAAACAGAACAAGGCAAGACATGTAAACATATTACAAAGCTTACTTTGATATTTAAATGCTTTTTTTTTTCATTTCCTGGCCATCTGAAAAAAGGTGTGGTGAATGTAGTCAATTGTAAATAGAAACTCTGTATTTTCAGTCAGCTTTATTGTTAAGCCTGAGAACTGCTGACCACATATGAAGACTCCCTGTTTGAGCCATCCTTCCTCTGTTTATTAAATCTGTTAAGACTTAAGTGTATTTTTACAAGTTCATTAATGTATTCCATTCTCTCTGATGTATTTTTTCCCACTATTATCAGATTTCATTATATGGGAGGAATTATCAGATCAACCCATTATACAGCCAAGCAGCGTTAAGTCTGATTGGAATTTGGGCTTCCCTCCGTTTACAGGGGGAATATTGTGTAAATCAGACTCTCGGGTTTCAGTGGGAGGCACAGGGCTGCACAGCATCCATTTGTCAAGTTGATTGCACCTCAGCGAGGTTGCATTAGCTTGTCTTTGAACAGAAGTGAAATCCTATGCGAAGCTCCCCTTTCTGTCATTTACACTAACATCCATCCTCTTAAACCAAGGCCTCAGAGAAAAAACAAAGTGATGGCACAATATAATCAGTCACTCAGGTTGTCTGTCATCTGTTTTCTTAAGGAAATGACTTTTAAGTTAGTGGAGCAGAAAATTGAAGAAAATTAGCAGAAGGTTGTTGTAGAAGCAGGAGGAATTTTTAAAAATTACAGATGTATTGAGAGAAGCTCTGTTGCATAGAGCTGAGAGAAATGCAGTTGATTCTGGGTTTTGGTTTAGTGTTAATATAATGCCAGCATACCCAATATGCAATAATTCAACTTTTAATGAAACTTTATTCATAAACTTGAATTGGGCTGTAAACGCATAATAAAAAGCTGGTATGCACATTTTCAGCTTTTATATCAGCAACTGTGTTTTATGATGCTGAATACTCCAGTAATTCGCACTCTTTTCCATGTGTCAGGAAAGCTGCCTACATATCTCAGAAATGCTGAGATGGAAAGGCCATTGTAAACAGCTCTGGGAGGAGGCTTGTAAGTTTATTCAAAGTCAGAAAACTGATTTTTTACTCTGATGCAAAAGGCAGTAGTAAATAACATTAATTACTTAAAATGATGCACAATGAAACTCATACAGTATAGTTGCAACTGTTACTACAGGGTTAGTGGTGTAAATGGAGAGAAGATAAAGATGTATATTTTGCATGTAAAAAGCACAACATTTTAATATATTTATTTTCCTCTTATCTTCCTAAACTCTTTTGTCCACTCTGGAAGTAAGTTTTTAATTAGAGATTCTTTGGTTTCACTTCGGTCACGAAGAGAATCAGTTTTGTCTTGTGTATCTTAAGGGAACATTTTTCAGTGTGGTAATTTTTAAAGGAGGGTTGTGTATGGCTATTTTAAGTTATAGCAAAATAGCACATTCCAAGCCTAAAATAAAAACTGTGAGCTCTTGCAAAAAACTGGTGTGAATTTTGAATTTATTTAGTTGTTTTGAAATAGATACGCCTTCTAACAACTTACCATGTAGTAAGTGATGTGACTAGCATCTGTCAAATAAACTTCTTTCTTTTCTTTCTTTTCTCCTTCCGCATGCTGCCCAAGGGAGAATTGCATGTGGTCTTTATTTTTTTATTATATGAGGCATATATAGTAGTCTCAATCTTACAGTGCAGTAATAGAAATATTGCTGATCTTGGGTGAGAAACCTCTTTTTTATATTTCTTTTTCCCCATTTTTCTTTCTGCTAGAGATAGGGATAGAAAGCCTCACAAAACAAGTCAGGCTATTAAATTGCTCCATCTTTGAATGTCTTGGAAACTTTGGATGGATATGATATGACAATACAAAATTCTGATACTGATTTATACCAACGTACTAGCACATTGCCACTTGGAAAAAGAAGAGAAATGTAGAATAAAGTTACTATTTTTGATACTATGTATAGCATATTTCTATAACTTCCGTGAACAACTGTAGATTGGAACTAGTTTCATTTTTCACTCAGTATTAGATTTTTTATGTGTCGCTTGAAGAAAACTTAGATTGGCTTGACAATCTTGAATACACTTAAATTTGAATAGTTTTACCGAAAGTCAGTCAGACATATAAGGGTCTGTAAGATCAGAGCATAAGTCAATCCGTTTTTCTCTTCAAAAATAAATCCTGAACTATTTCAGAAGGAAAGTATTTTTAAATACAGCATGTGAAATTATAAAGAAAGTTACAGATTATGGAAATATCAAGTGCACTGTTTGTGCAACTCATATTTCATGAAGATCTATATTACTCAAGGATGCAGTATGAAGATGATAATGGCTACATTTTACACTTCTTTTCCCTTTTATAACCTAATGTTAACATTTAGAAATTTGGAACTTGAGAGCCATAGTAGATCAATCTTGATTAGTTTATTTTTCTTTGTTTTCTTTGATAGCCTGGTATTACTTTTGTTTGAAAGAGTATTCTTTACTTCCTCTTGTGTGGCATGAAATACTGTTACACCTAGCTCTTCCTCTGAAATAGTGAAAAACAATTTAGGCAACTGAATCTTTGATGACGAGACCTGAGATTGAAAAGTCTGGCATTTAATTGCCCTTTTGCTCATAATTCTTCTACATCTAACCTCCAAAGTGATTAAAAAAGTTACATCTTAATTGCATAGCCTCATTCAATCATTAGTACTTCGCCTTGCGGCAATTTATTACAACTTTATTTCGCTGAACCATCAATGAAGATGATGCTGAATTTTATATTAGCCAAAAGTCCTTTTGAGATTAATGTGGTAATATAGATTTTATGCATGCTTTTTCCGCTTTAATATTTGTGTTATAGATTGGGGTTATAGGTATAGCACACCTACTTAGGCGGTTTAGAGAATTCTGTGTGTATTGCCCCAAGAACTGATGCTAGAGTTTTATTTGAAAATGTGCCTCTGCAAGAGGAAATAATAGCAAGGCATTCTCTGATAGGCTTCTCCATCGCTACTTTTATGGCTTATACAGACAGGATTTTCCCCTTTCAAGATAATAGTTGGACTCCAGTTGTGAGAAAAACACTGGGATCAGAAGAGCTAGGAAAAGGGGATGTCGGTCCTGTGCCACAAATGCCACTGTTAATGTTGGGCAAGTCACTCTAAATTATAGTTCTCTTTCACAGTGGTCTTCTTGAAGTTTCCACATTCTTAAAAATTTTAAGGATTCCAGCTGCTAAGGCTATGAAATACCAAAATCCCCTTGTGTCAGTACAGGATCAAGGTAGAATTCGTCGTGAGCATGTTTCCATGTTATGTTCTCTAATTCACTTGGTAGATATTTAAATACGACAAGTAGAAAACATTGAGATATTTATACTACTCTACATAACTGCCATAATTCAAAAATTCACAGTTTTTCTGTGCCAATCCCATTCAAATTGTCAGATTAGAACTGGCAGCTACTGGCATCCACTCTACAAGCATTTCTGCTTGTTCATAGCTCATGGAGATTTCAATGGATGAGGCTAGTTTGATGAATACTTCAAGCCAGGTATGCTGACGCCAGTGCCAAAAGCACCGTCCTGCCTTTCCCCCACTCCTGACTTCTCATTCCTGACCCTCTACCACACTTTTCTTTGAGCTGTCACAGCTGTTTATCCTGCAAGCGGTGAGGGAGAGGAGGCTGGGGGAGGACAAGATTGCTGCCTTCACTCACTCCTGTGGTACAACCAGCAAAAGTGTTGGTTTGCCTGCAGACTCTCAAGTCAGCTGAGTGAGGTATGTAAACAAGAAAGCAGAAAGATGTCCACAGCATTCAAAAAATGTGAACTTGTGGCATGCATCTGTGGGTGAAATACCATGGAACTAGGTGAACATTACATCCTTCCTCTAAGGAACAAGTAAGATTATGCTAGAAACAGCTCAAACAATAGCAGCCTCCACTCTAAACCCTAGCACATTTCACCTCCCAAAACAAAAGCGTATGCGAGGACACTCAGCCACTTGAACTGGGTGGAAGAACGGTATGACTGGATTTTAAATGAATCTCTCTGGAAATTTGGTATATCTAGAGGAGAAGGACAAAAGCAAAAGAAAGCAAAACAGATAAAGCAGGAGAAAAAGCATAGCAAACGACTCAAAGGAGGAAGAGAAAGTGAAAATAAGAAAGAATGAGATAATTGCTATGGCAGTACGATAAAGGTCCGAGAGCTGGCTGAGAAGGCTTCGAGAAGGGAAGGCAGGGAATTTTTCTGTTGTTATCTCCTGCATTCAAGGAAACAGGAGTGAAATTGGGTGTGGGTGATTTTGGAGGTGTTTTTTTAACTAGATATGCCTAAAAGATGCTTGACTTCATAATTTTCTTCTAATAGAAACAGCCCTCAGGGCCTCAAATTTTGGCTAATCATTTAGGTCAAAAGGGTAATAATAATGTAGAAGGCCATGAATTAGAAGTGTACCCTGGGGGAAGCTTGACCCAATGCAGAAGTAGAAAATAACCATACAAAAGTCTGTAATGGGATCCTCTGAAGCTGAACGGGAAAATGAGGGCTCATACAAATATGCTCACCATCTAATATGAAACTTAACTCCAGAAGTATGTATTTTTTATTCCCTGTTACAAGTGAAACCACACTGGAGTTACTGTAACACTGAGGCTGAACTAATCCCATCACAAGATCAGATCTTGGTAGTAAATAGTTCCAGGTGTGATCCAAGGATTAAGAATGTTTAGATTTGCTTAAAGTGAAAGGTGTGGAGTTTTTTCAGTCTTTCCATTGACGAGGGAGGATTATATGAGCTCTGAAACTCTCATCTCTCAAAAGACAAACCTGCCTATTGCATATCCCTTTTTACTGGGATATCTATCTCAAATACTTTACCAAAAAAGCTGATATCATTCTGCATATGTTATGGATAGGGAAATGAAGGATAAGGATGCTCAGCATCTTTCCAAAAGTTAGCCACCATGGTCATGGCAAACCTGGAAGTGTAAGTGCTGGCACAGTGCTCTGCTTCATGGGCTCTGCTGCCATTTTCCTTATAATGAAATATTGAGGGTGTGATGGGACACACTGGGAAAAAAGTGACTCTTTTGAATATACCCATCTTGCAAGTGACATAGATAGGAGTAGAATGAGCCTGTATGTAAAGATTGTGCCATACTGCAAATATATTGAGGACTACACTAAAGTTACATGGGTAATCTCATAGCCAGTGCCTTCATGTTTTTCAGTCTTTGATTTTACAATTTCATGGACTATGTCTAATGAAGTGCGTGAAGCTCTATGAGATAGGCTAAACTTGTGTGTTAGGTTGTTAGCATCAATTCTCAGTTCCTTTCTACAGACTGTGGCTGTATTTGCAGCAGATAGATGGCATAGTAACAGATAGTGTTGATTATCTCAGACACATAGTTTGGATAAATTTGTAGCTGAAAAAGGATCTGCCAAGAGCTGGCTCTGAGGCCACCTAAGCATTTGTTTCTGTACCATAGTCCCTCCCCAGAATTTATACAATGGTATATAACCTTTTATACAACCCCCTGCATTGCTTGGGGAGGAGTGGCTTGAGAGCTGCTCAGCAGAAAAGGACTTGGGGATGCTGGTTGATAGACAGCTGATCATGAGCCAGCAGTGTGCTCAGGTGGCCAAGAAAACCTCTGCCATCTGGGCCTGTATCAGCGAACAGGAGCAGTGCAGTGATCATCCTCCTATACTTGGAGCTGGTGAGGCTGCACCCTGAGCATCGAGTTCAGTTTTGGGCCCCTCATTTGAAAGAGGTCATTGTGGTGCTGGAGCATCTCCAGAGAAGGGCAATGAAGCTGGTGAAGGGTCTGGAGCACAAGTCTTATGAGGAGCAGCTGAGGCAAATGGGGTACTTTAGTCTGGGGTACTTTAGTCATGGGGATTGGCCTCATCTGTCATGTCTCAAGTAAAAGATTGGGAGAAAAGGGCCTTAAGTTGCATCAGGGAAGGCTCAAATTAGATGTTTGAAAAAAAATTCACCAAAAAAATGATTAGACATTGGAATAGGCTGCCCAGGGAAATGATAGAGTCACCCTCTCTGGAAATGTTCAAGAGGTATCTGGATGTGGCACTTGGGGATATGGTTTAGGAGTAATTATGGTGAATGTGGGTTGATGGTTGGACTAGGTAATCTTGAAGGTCTTCTGCAACTTGGTGATCCTGTGACTCTGTATCAGACCAACAGGTAGTTGGTCACTTGAACTCATAACCCAGAATTTTTCCTGTGTGCATCCCACTTACGGGCATGAACAAAACAGTTTGGGGCCTGCAGGCCAAACCCTTAGCCCCTTAATGTGTGTGTACAGAGAGATCAGAATGGAAAGAAAACATGGCAAAAGAGAAAAACTGCAGAGAAGGTTTCTCTGCATCCACACTGGCACCTATAGGGAGAAAGCAAGTAGGTGCCGGAGATCCATGCAAAGAAAAGAATCACCAGTAGGCATCAATTATAGGGCTTCAGACTATGCTTTCCTTTAGTCTGCCCTGCTGAGCCAAGGCCCTGAGCCAGGGACAAAGTGTTCTGGGACAAGTCCTCTGTAATAATTCTAGATTTCTTGAATAATTCTTAAGCTTTTAGACCCCTTTTCCCCAAACACACACAAAGCCAAATGTGCTGTAGAAGAGAGTTTGATAAACTCCATAAGGAAAGCAGCTTACTTCTTCAGCCTTTATATAGGCATTTTAAAGCAAATTTTATTATTCCCTGTTTTCAGAGAATGACAAAGCTGAACACTAAGTGTTTGCAGAGTTAATACGCTATAGTGTTTTATTTTATATCTCTTTATGAGAGTTAATTGACACTGTAATAGCAATATGTTCTGCATGTAGGCATATTGCCTTTGATTGAGTACTTCATGATTTAATTACTTGTGTTCTTTGCAAGAGTAATTAAAAGATCATGCCAAAATCTTATCAGAGCATGAATATTTAGCATGCCAAGAGTGAAGCTATTTAAGTGGCATACCAATGGTTTATTTGCTGACAAGATTCACTTTTAGAAACTCTCTCTTCACTTTCACTATTGGTAGCTAAAAGTGTAAAAAGTGTAGTTATCAAAAAGCATTAGTGGGAAGTGAATAAATTTTCAAGTGACCTGTGATTGCAGATTCTTTGATTTAAAAAAAGTCATCACAGAAACTGCTTTTTCAGAACTGAGCAAATATTTTCTGAAAAATCAAGCCGTGGGCAGGTGTTTGAAAGTCAACCAGCAGTGGTACAGCTACTTATGCTAATCCTTTTCTAAATCTTCACCATAAAATTTTTGGACTCTAGTTACTCATCTGGAACACCACTTTAAGTGGTAGCTTCAGAAGTGTTGCGGCTGAATAGGAAAAGCTGGTGGTTAAATTGTTCTGAATAATTAAACAATATAAGACATTGTAAAATGATGTAGTCCATACATACCTTACAAAACAGATCCTTTATTTACCATTAGATCTTGTTAAACCACAAACATCCACCTGGGTTCTTTTTTCGTAAGTGTTTTCTCTATAAAATTAATTCATCCGTTCTCAAGCAATAGATTTAACTGCTTCCAGTAAAACAGCTTTTCGTGTTACTATACCTTGACCTACAGAATTAATCCATAGCTTTTCTTGAAGTATTTTTGTATACTCACAAACACTGGTCTGTTGCAGAAGGGACTTTAAAGAATTTATCTGTAGATGCTTGAAGGACGAGTCATTTGCTAAAGTAGTATTAAGATCTGCAGATTATGTTTAACATTTGAAATACATCAGTAGCACTAAGTCAGTTTGAGTGTCTCAGCAACTAACTAGTCCCAGAAAGAATTGGCAGTGTCCCACAAAGTGCTGATCTTCAGCATTTTTAGTGCTTTGCAGAAATGATTTCTCAGTCCCAAGGCAGTTGTCCATATCATGCAAGTGCTGCATACTATTATAGTCAGAAGCCTCTGTTTGAGAGTAATCCAAGAAAGAATACCAGTGTATTGTTTCCAAGTTCTTTTTGTGAAATATTTGGCTGCAATGCATAGCTAATTTTCAAAAGGCTCTTTGAAAGTCTTTTTAGAAAAATACATATTTTTTATATATGCATAGTTCATTTTTAAACCAAATCTGGCTAAAAATTGCCACATAAGCTGTTTTTTAATAGAGGGCCAATAGCCTTTTTTTTTTTTGTCTCCCCACAGAAGGAATATATTTATATTTTTAAATAAATGTATTTGAGTAGCCATATAAAATAAGCAACATGAAGGTGTCATACTGAATTCATTAAGATTTCCCTCTCATATGTAATCCCGAGTATCTAGATCCTTATAATTTTGTTGGCAGAGAGAGCAAGTACATGGCTTGACAGATCAGCTGTGCTATGAATAGCTAAACATTAACACACTTTCAAGCTCATGTTTTGGTTTGGGTTTTTGCCTTCAGTGTTGCTTAAGAAGTCCTCATGATACCAACTCCAGACCATATTTAGCAGACAGGCTGCTTGTCCCATTATCACCCCTCCAAAGCCAGGAGATGGAGGGTCCTTTGATCCTTGGTCCCCTTGGCTGTTTAGTGCTCAGCTTTCTTGCTGCTCTTTGTTCACTAGGGCATAACCTCAGACACAATAATACAGCACACTTGCTGGACTGTGGAGCTGCCAGGCCCTGTGGAGCTGTGATTCCTGTAGCTATTGCTGTCCTGAGAATCAGTGGGCTCAAAGAAAATGAAAAGCAAAGAACAGGTCACTGATTTTGTTTTCTTCTTCTCTGATAGAAATAATTATTAGGAAACAAAACTTAACTTTCACTTCATGACTAGAAATTAGTACAATTTTTGCTTGACATAGTGACATTTTACGTTGTTAAAGAGAGCCCTCGATGGCTACCGGCGATTGTTACGAGGAAATATTTCACTTGCAGGTCACCTGATGAATCTGTCCTGGGGCATGGGTGATTGACAGCTGTTCAAACGTGATGTCTGCAGGAGGCCCCTCTGAAGGAAGTTTTTGTCTGGGTAGGCAGGTGTCAGCACTACAGTCCCATGCCACCATAATTAGTAATCTCTGCCAGCAGTGCCACGTTGGCTGCAGGGACCATGTGGAAACCCAGTGTTAGGATGGGACCTGGGGACTTTCTGCTGCCACGACTGTGCTTGTATGGGGAAATGGTGTGACATTCTCACCCTGTGCAAGCTCTCTCCCAGGGTAAGGTCATGCAAGTGAAGCAGGAGCCTGTCCTGAACTGCTTTGTGCAGGCGATTCTCTTTAAGCATTGACATTACAGTGTGGTATTGCTCTGGAGAAAGCAAATGCTGAAGGGAAGACTTTAATGGTCTTCACTCTTTTTGTCCCAGCTTCCCTCCTGCAAACCTGCATTTCACTGGGCTTTTCCCTTACCACAGCTTCTTGCTACATTTTCCCATGCAGATTTTTTTTTCTCTTGTAAATGATGTGAAGCAAATACCTAATGTTATCTTTAGTGCTGACACAAGAAAATTAGAGGAGGTATATTACGGTCCTGTTCAGTATTCTTTCCAGAGAAAACTGCTGGTTAGGTCAATTTACTTGGCACTGTACACTGCTTTAATCTTAACTTGAGGCCCGCTATAGATATACGGCAGCTGGGTCTAATGTCTTCATGCATGGTTGCAACTAAGTCAGTTAATTTCTGTTCGTTGAGAGGTAGGAATCAAGCAAATTTTTCTCTGTTGAATGAAAACATTGTGGGGCTGGTAACAGGTGAATAAGCAATACTGGATAAGAAAGCAACCTGGAATTACCATCTAAACTTTGAAGGGCTGGATTCCATAAGAGAGAAGTCACAGTTTCATCCTGTTTGTAATGGCAGCAGTTCATCCCCAAATCTTTGGTTAGAAGAATTTAAAGGAAAAACTGGCTTGACAGATCTTGTTTGTGAGAAAACATCTCACCAGTGAAGAAGCACTTAGCTAAATGTCCACTTCAAGTCCACTTGCAGTACTGTAATCTGCTAACTGGCGTGGTGAGTGTGTTGCTAAACCTATATGCAGGGTACAAAAGCTAAACAAATTGCTCCTCTGTCATGCTGAGGTCTGTTCAGGCTCTCAATGACCTATCAGGTTATACCCATCAAACTTGTGGATGTATATCTATAGAGGTAGCACTGGCTGCTCAGAGTGTCACTCATGGCCCAAGTTCCTGCCACATTCTGTGGAGTCCTCAAAGATTGGAGCTAAATTCACTGGATCTTTTGACTTGAAACATGTATTTAGTGTTATAGCCAGTGAAAGAGTTAACTACTTAAAAATAGATGCTAATAAAAACACCCAGTGTACTGATTAAATGTAAGAAGCGTGAGCTATGGGCCTGTACCTCACTGTATAACTAATTAGGCTCCTATCATATTAATTAATGGTAGCATAATTCCAAACATGCCTTACTGTTATACCTTAAAATTACCTAAAACAGTTCATATATTTAGAAAATAAAACTTCAAATAAAAAAGACAGCAGATCTTAAGAGTAGAAAATGAGTCTGTCTTCTCCCAGGTGATGCTGTGCTGTGGGCAAGGTGAGAGAATGAGAAATAATCTTCTCAATTGACTCTAATTGTTTGTTGTTGTTGTGTATATTTGTAGAATCATAGAAATTTTTGGGTCGAAAGGGACCTTAAAGATCATCTAGTTCTACTCTTTCTGCCATGGGCAGAGAGTCTTTCCACTAGATCCAGGTATTCAGAGTAGAAAAGCATACTTCCAAGCACCATAATATTTTATTACAAGACTTAATACAACCTAGCTTCTCTCATTTAGCGCACAGGCATTTATAAGAAGTGAGAAATTCCAGGTTAAGTGGGATGCCATACCAGCCCTTCTTACTCTATAGCCAGCATTACTGCCAAAGTCTCCATATTGTCAAATCACCAACCGAGAGAAGTTGCATTTCAGAAACCTTTTATCAAAGAATCAATAAAAGATTATTAAAAATGACAACCTGCATGGGATTGAGAATAAGCAGAATTAATCATATATGTGTTATTTCCATGGAATATGTCTCCCCTCTTAGTTAAAAAGATAGCTAAGATGAAAACATTAGTCTGATGTTTCCTCTCAAGCTTGACTGCTTAAAGCACTTTATTGAAAAATTCTGTTTACCTAAGCCCCTAGGTGAAAAGCCACCTTCTCCTCCTCACCCCTACACCTAGTGGAGCTAATGAGCCATGCCTGTTATCCTTCCAAAACTCTCATCTCAGCAGAAATTAATCCACTTTCTTTGCCTGGTTCTAACACATGCCACTATGTTAAGCCAGGAAAATGAACCTTCCTGCCCTTTTATGCTCACTGGAGACTGACAGATAGGTAGTACTTCTTTGTGTTTCATTAGTAATTACGTAGTTTGACACCAAAGCTAAACCAGCTTAATTGCTTGCTACTACCAGCAGAGCCAGTCTCATTCCTTTACTGCCATTTTGCTCCCAACTGCATGACTGCCCTGTCTCCTTTGCATGGCACTTGTCCCTGTGGAGACTCATTTTAGAGCTCTAGACCTAGGAAAAAATGAACCCTATAAATATATGTTAGTAGATGTATGGTTCCCATTGGGGGTCAATCAGGTGCCCATGGTAGTGGAAGACTGTGGGTAGGACCATGTTCCTGATCTGAGAGGGGAGAGATTGGACAGATAATTTTAGCAATGACAAGATGTTAGGTTGGCTTGGCCATCTTGCCAAACTAGCCTTGATATTCTGTAAAGGGTAGCATAATTACACTATTCCACAGTAAACCTGTGGTTCCTGGTGTGACTCAGCCTGTATAACTGAATTAACTTCCCCAGTGAATCATATTTCTAATGTAGTTCACCAAGCATGGTTGCACAGACCATCTGTTAGTGTTGAAACTAATGTGTGTGCCTGACATACCACCCCTTGTCCTGGTGCAACTCTTCAGGCCTGTAAGAAGAATGAGTTGGGAAAACTGGCCAATATTAAATGTAATTTCATTTTTCCTGTCAAATTATTTGTAGGTTGATTGTTGATATGTCCTTATAGACAGTTGTAGCGGCAAAATTACTGGGGCAACTCAAGGGCTTGAATGGTGATTGGGTAGTGGAGAGAAAGGGAGCAAGGAACCACTTAAAGCAGATGTTGGCATAAAAAGAAATAGCTGTATAAAATTGGTGTGGTAAGGATTTAGGAAAGGCTTTGCTTTTTCTGAAGTGTAAGGGACATTTGCATTTGCAGCAGAAGGTCCGAGTTTAACCATATTGTCAACATGCCACATTGTGAATCATTGTGACAATCTCAAAGATTAGCAGGGTAAGACAACTTGCTTCTTGTTGTCAGTGAAAGTGGGTGCTGCTCTGAGCCCTGAATACAGGGAATGATAAAGCATTTGTCTGACCAAAACTGACAGTAAGTTAGTCCTAGAAGGATTTTCTAGGATTAGATAACATACTCAGTGCTGGTTGGTCACACAAGATGAATGGGGGAGAAAGGGGCTGAGAGCAAGAGCAGAATTTTGCAGATGTCACATCACCTGTTTGGGAACACACACACCTTTGAAACTGCTAAGCTGGAGCAGACAGGCTGGGTAGATGACAGGACAAATCTGAACCTGCAAAACATTGGAATTGTGTGCATATACCTGCCTTAGCATCTGAAGGAGTTATGCATCAGCATCTAGCTACAGCTCTGTGTTTGCTAATATTTTTCAATAAATTGTATCATATGAAGAACTGCGAAGCCAGTGCACTCAGATTCTCAGCAGGGAGATACTGAAGCAAAAGGAGAATGACAGAAGAATCAATCCCACAGCATGACAGTGATCGCTTTGAAGCATTTGAATATGTAATATTTTGTGATTGCATGTAAAGTTCTCTGATGTCTTTTGGAGAAATTAAAAATCTTGCCATATGCTTCAACCTTCTTTTTTTTTGTGTTCGTGGGTTATGTGAAAATCTTTGGGGTGACTGCTAGAACTGTTGTGAGCATATTGGATGCCTGCATGATTCAGGGAGCAACTTGAAGTGTGCTCAGCATCCCACGCTGACTACAGCCCATTGAACTGGAGAGAGCTCAACACCTCACCACAGCAGGCTATTAACAAGTGGACTGCATTATGTTAGCTTCTTTGGAAGTAAATCAAGTACTGCTCTTTTAAAATTGTCTGTGCCTTTCTGCCCAAATTTATAGGGGCTGACAGACTTTCTCTCAAGTAATTCTTTAGTGCTCCTTTGCTCCACAGTGTGTGACGGAGGAAGTTTGTTATGGAGAGAGGGGCCTGCGAGTCAGATCCATAGGGCATGTCACTGCCACCTCGGGTTCTTACACGGAGGCTAAAAACAGTTTGTGTCAATGCTCCCCATTAGCCACTCTAATTTTCAGTGGGAACTTGACTGTCACTTCGACTTAATTGCTTAATTTCCTAACATAAAATATTGTGAAGGTTTTGTTTCCTTGACTGTACCATGTGTAAAAGACCTAAAATGTTGGCTTGTTTGTAAATGAAAACTGGTATTTCACATTAGTCCTATTTCTTATGGCCCTTCAAAATAGAGGCAGACTTACCTATATACAGTTTTGTTGTTCTCCCTTAGTAAAAAACCCCATGCATTTAACGCTAATTGTGAGTAACTTTTTAGTCAGAACAGGATCATCTGAAGTACTTTTGATATATGTTTACAGAGTGTAGCCACATGCTACATAACATGTTGCAAAGTTTGAATATTTAATGTGTGTAAATATGCTTTATTACTAAAAGTTTACTTTATGTACCATGAGCCCTGATCTTTATTTTTGGACTTTGTTTTACTTCTAGCTGTCTCAATTAGTATATCTGAGGCATACAGCTCCAATTTGCAGCTCAGTCACCTTCTATTTAAAAAATATGTTTCACTTGTTTCCCCTGAAAAATTCTGAATTTCTAATTATGAAAGGGAGCTGTTTATCATTGTTTGAGGTGTTTGTTTGACAAGCAGTCATGCAGAAATAGTGCAATGTGTAGGCTCTCAGTATAAATAGAAGCAATCATGATCCAAACTGCAGATAAGTAATTGGAATAATAAGTAGAAATAAAGAAGCTTTGTCAGTTTGCATTCCTTTTTCTGAAGCAGCTAAGGGCTAGTGTAGAAACTGATCCTTATCTTTATTTTTACCCACAAAATTAGGATAAAATTGGATTTAAGAATAACAGCTTACCATATGAATTTAGGTTTATGGAGGATGTACTCTAGACTGACAAAAATAGTATGCCTAAGGCAAATGTGCTCCTAAACAGAAGAATGCAATAAAGCTTAAGGTTATACTGAAACTGAAGTGCAATATATTATGAAATAGCTTGGTTCAGTAATTCCTAGATTCAGATTTTCAGCCACTATGGTCTTTTGCTGATTAAAAAAATCCTCTGAAAAATGCCAAGGACTGGTGAAATTAAGGGTCTAACTTTTCTTTGTCTGAGCTTTCAAAGAAAGGAGTAGATAATAATTTGCACTTACCAAAACAGAATAGTGCCCTGAAACTATTAAATGTATTTTAAAGAGATGATTGAGAGTAATGACAATGAAACTAGCCTAAGTGAAAAGTGACTGTCATGCCTGTGTAATAGACAATATCTGACTAAGAAAGCTCTGAAAAATTGGTCCCTTTTCAGATGTTTTTCACTCTGATGTAGGATCTAGAGGATGAGATTTAAGAAGACGTCATAGTATGTACAATCTGTATTGTGTCTAGCATGATTTAATCAGATTCAATGCTGCTCTAAATTATAGTAGAATAGTCTTCTGATTCTTCATTGTGTAATCTACTGAACACAAAATTCTTTTTGGATTATTCTTTGCTACAGGTTTGTAAATGTTCTGGAACTACAAAATAAGCAGATGAAACCCATTTTTTTATTGTACTGACACTTCTTGTTTGTAGACTAGTTGTAGAAATAACTCCAGGACATCTGACATCTTACTCATTTAAAATGTGTTGGCAAAATTTGGCACGAATTGCTTCCATTTCATCAAGTATCTTTTTTGGTTCTTTTGTTTGTTTGTTTGTTTTTTTCTGTGGGAGTATTCCTATTTTTTCAATCATTTTGGAATTTGAACGTTTATTCATAGCTCCTTAAGCATATAATAGTTCAAGGAACACATAATCCCTTTTAGGCAGCAGCTTTTCCAGCATGTGGTGGATGCCTCTGAATCAGCATCAAATGCTGGCATCTTCACTTCCTCCTTCATCAGAAGTAGTGAAGTTTCATCAGAACTAGTGAGAAGAAAATATTTCAGGGGAACATAAAGAAGTGGTGGGCCTTTTCTTTGGGGGAAAAAAACCCCACCAAACAACAGATTTAATGTTAAATGAAAGAACACAAAGCCACTTTTCAAAACCATACTGTTTTCTTCCTGCAAATTTAAGAGCACCAAACCTGACAGAGTTCAAGAAGCATTTGGACAATACTCTCAGGCACATGGCATGACTCATGGGGGTGGTCCTGTGCAGGGCCAGGAGTTGGACTTGATGATCCATGTGGGTCTCTTCCAACTCAGCATATTCTGTGATTCTCTCAACTAGAAATTTTTCATAGAGGATGGACACATAGAGGATGTTGATAAATAATAATGAGAATTGAATATGATTTTTCATAAACCAGAGCTCCTTTCCCTGAATATTTTTAATGTGATTTGATGTTTCTTTGATGTGTGAAAACCTTGGATGCAGGATGTCCTGTTTCTGCCAGGTCTAGAAAAGAGCAAAATTCAGAATAATGTAATTTTCAGTCTTTATGGTCAAATTAATAAGATGACTTACTACCTATTTTCTCCAACTTCCTAATCTATTTGATATAATGACTGGCAAAAATATTTGAGATCACTATTAAGAAAATAACTTCTGAGATTTTGAGCTCCCAAGTCTGGTACACGCACTCAGCCTCATACAGGGATAAGAAGCAGGTGACAACAGCTTTCCTTCCTGCCTTCTTTCCACCCTGACTTTCCCTGGATATAGTCTATGCAGGTGGGCCAGGGGAGTCATTGCAGCGAGGCCTCTGGAGCAGGCAGTGGGTACTTGTTTCTGTGACATTCACCTTGTGCTCTCCAGGAACTACTCCAATGCAGACCCTGGGAGCAGTCTCCAAGGTGAGTGAAATATGCTGGGTCTGGCCCTGAAGGGGGATGAAAGTCTGTGGACTGTGGTCATTCTCCTGTCTGATGTTCACATCTCAAATAATTCTAGTGTATCCAAATCTTCCTCCTCCAGACTTCAAATCCCATTGTTCAACGATCTGAACTCTGCAAGAAATAATTCTAGGAAACACTTCAGGCAATGGAATATAAAAAGATTTGTGCTTGTAATAGAATCCCAGTATCACTTAAATTCATGGATTACCTGATTCTTTTTTCTTCTAAAACTGGATATTTGTAAAATAGAAAATCCACAGTGTTTCAGCTTTCAGGAGCTTAATGGGAAGAGCCTATTATCCTATAGGTAGGCATAACCCTCTTCTCTCTTGTCAGTCTCCCTGGCAGAATAACAGCCTGAGAACAGGTCACTTTATATAAAATAATAACTGTGAAGGGTTCATGGCTTTGCTCTTCCCAGATTATGAGCCCAGACACAAAAGTCTGACCAAAGCAATGTAGCCTTTAGAAAACCTTTACAGAGGAAGGGCTGGGTGTCTAAGCTGTTTCCAATCCCAACTCAGAGAAAGATTTTTCTGAGATCATATACCAACAAATAAACTTTTAGCTAAGCTGTGGGAACAAAACCAAGTTGTTTTGGCCAGTAATAACATCACAGTTGAGTGAGGATGATGCAGAAACCTGAATTTTCTGAACTTAATTTTGTCTTGTATTTCTAATACTTTATTTGAAATTAACAGATTATATTCTATCTCATTTTTACTTTTAGTTTATTTCACAATTAAATTTTTCATCAAAGACACATCATTTCTCAATGTGGAAATCAATATTCTCTGATAACTTAATTCCATTTCTGGACACAACAGACCTAGATTCCTTCCTACACTAAATGGAAAGAGAGTGCAGGGTATTTAATATCCTGTCATTGAGACAGTGCAGCCTGCTACTATATAGTGAGTAGTGTGTAAGTACGTGAGTTTTGAGAATTGAAATGAGCTGGTAAGCTAATAAAAGAGTAAGATATAAGTATAGTAATTGGTTTTATGTGTAAGTAACATCACTCTAAATAATTTCAAGCAATTTGATCCAACTGAACAGTCTTTTTTAGGGTAAGCTAGGGTAAGCTGTGCAACCAACTCTTCATAACATTAATACTTTGAAATAATGGATTTTCAAATACTGAAGTAGGTATACCATGGAGATTAAGACTGCAAGACAATAAAGACGAATCAGTTTTGTGTAAAAATCTATTTATAAAAATAAGTAAAAGTTCAGCAAAGCACAACTTGTTTTAAAAAAAGCCTTTTTCTCACATGGGAAGAGTCCTATCATTTATTATACAGATAGCTTTTGTTTTCATGAAAGAAACACAATATTCTTTAGAGGAGGTGGGCATTCATAACTTTGTTAATTATAACAATCTACGGTCTCAGGCTGTTGAATTCAGGATATATAGCTCTTTACAACTTTATATACTGTATAGCCAAATAAAGTGAACATCCACTTGGGCTAGAGCAGAGCTGTTAGACTTGATCACTTGCTTTCAGAATCTGAATTCCATACCTGTTATCTCTCCATTATTGTCCAGTAGTATACTGGGTCTGGCTGCACACCACTGTTTTAGCTGCTGTTGAATAGTGCTTGCAAGGGGTCAAGGCCTTTTCTGCTTCTCACTCTGCCCCAGTGCAAACAGTCTGGGATGGGCAAGAGTTTAGGAGGGGACCCAGCTGGGACAGCTGACCCCAGCTGGCCAAGGAGATATTCCATGCTGTATAGCATTATGTTCAGCAATAAAGCGAGGATATAGTCATTCCAAGATAATCATCACTTGGAGAGCGAGGTCTGCTGCTGAGAGGTGGTAGGTGATTGCCTTTGCATCACTTGGTTCTATCTCCTTCTTCTTCACTTATTAAACTATCTTTATCAATCCATGCGTTTTTCTCATTTTTGCCATTCCAGTTCTCTCCTCCAGCCAGCTGTGGGGGAGGGAGTGAGAAGCTGGGTAAGGCTTAGATGCCAGCCAGAGTCAATGCACTACAAATAGGTGAGATCTCTTTGGACACTTTCAAATACTGAAGTTCAGCAGAATATGGTGTTCTGCATTAACAAAGTGTATAGTACTGAGACCTCCCAGCTTGTAGTTTGATAGCTTACACCGATGGCAATATTCCACTTTATTCTCACATTATAACAAAGGTGTGGGCTACGTATCCCTTAGTTTTTATTTTCTCTTTTTTTTGACTGTGTTGAGAACAGCAGACTAATACACACTTTGATCTCATATGAGACTTTGATCTCATATGTATTCCTTAAGCCTGATCTGCCAAGAAAGTGTGAGAAAGCCATGGATTTTGAGCATGTCATGGACTGGACTTAAAAAGAAGGGTTCATGTACATAATGTGCACAGAAATCAGATAGCTTGGCCTGCCGTGTCTTCTTGACACATATAAATATCTTCAATCCTATCATTAGTTTACACAAAAGCTGGAGACTAGGGCAGAAAATGTGATCTGGCATTTCATTTTATTATATATACAGCATTTCCTGAGTTATCTTGAGAAATGTCTTCTAGTACACAGTAGGCTGTATTGCTCTTTCTCTACACTATGCAGAAGTAAGCCACTTCAAAATTCAGTTTTAGTTTTTAGTCTTGGGTTACATGCGCTATGTTCATCACTGGTTTGGAAGTAAGCATAAAATCTTCTCCTGGTAATATTTGCTGATAGCACAAAGACCAGCAGAATGTTAAATGGTGGTAAGTTGTAAAATACAGTGTGGTAAGCCTTGCTGATCCAACAAAGTCCATCCTGACTCAGCTAACTGCACAATTACTCATCGAGAACAAGCGATCAAAACCATACTGACAGAATGGAGAATTTTAGCCTATAAGTAACTGATTGGGGGTCATATAAGTTGGGCAATCAAATAACAAGTACCATCACAGTACTTGACCATAGATGTCACAAGTAATAGTAATTATGAATTACAAGATTTATCCTTGTATATCCTTGTATATGCCATTTGTCAAGCTGATGCTGGAAGAATTCATCTAGTCCTGATGTCAGCATTTTTAAAGGGATATGGAAACACTGAGGTAAGTTCAGAAAACAGCCACAAAAAAGTGGCTGGAGGAAGTGGAAGAAATGCCTTCTGGTGAGAGACTTGGAAGCTCTTTTGGCGTAATGGCAAAAGGAAAAAGCTGGGACCTGGCTTGGTTCTTTAAGAAAAAGTACTTACGAAGAAAAAAATTGTTCATTCCTAAGAGACTCTTTAATCTAGCAGAGAATGACAGACCCACTAGCAAAAATCTGAAGGTGTGCAAATTCAGATGACAAAGAATAAGCTCTGAGCAGAAAAATGCTTACCCATGAAAGAAACTTCTAAATGTTTCTAACATTCTGTGGAGAAGAATAGAATTTCTCTGGTCAACACGCAAGTACAGCAATATCACAAGAGAGAAGACAGACCAACTCAAATTCCCCTCTGGTTTTATGAATTGATGAATCTAAGTGTTTTATAACTAACAAACAGAAATCTCACAAGCCTGTAGCTTTCATTGCTGGTCCAAATAGCACAGAACAGGAAAATCAATGCACATTTATCAGGAAGAGAGCACAGAGCTAAATTGAAGGAAGCATATTGGGATGTGGTACCAACTTGCTTCATTAAGAGTCTCAGGTGAAGCCTGAGGAATTAATTTTACTGCCTGAAAGTGCTTCTTTTTTAAGTCGATGATTCAGTCAGGTCTCTTTCACTTCTCTTTGGGGTTTTGAGTATTGAATTCACTGTGCTTGCATGGTGTTTTAGGCCTGTCTCTTAATCTCCTGCAGAAGCAGTTCCTAGCTATAATGAATTTCTCAAAATAGGAGAGGAAACCTGTCATCCAAGCTCTGTTTAATACAAGCACAGCTCAAAACTGCAGCTTTGCAAATGGTTTAAATCAACACAACCACGCTCATTATTTAGCTTGTTTGCTTTTGTTTTCTGAGGGGAGGGCAGGGCAGGAAGGTTGCTTTTTAAATTCTTATATCTAACTTAGGCCCTATTCTTACCACTCTTATTCAATGCTGAATCCCACAATTCTTGTGGGATTGAAGAAGAGACTTCCAAGAGCCTAACACTGTCATTCATTCTGGAGCTCTTTATCCATCTAACAATTCACTTTTACACTGCTACTGCTTTTGCTGCATTGGGTAGTTTTTCCTTTTTTCAGTAAAAATGATTAATACATTCCTGTGGATACTGTGTATTACCACAGCATATATTTCCTTCCACAATATTTTTCTGTTTATAGAATGATCCTATTTTTTCCCATGTTTTGTGACTCTATGAAAGCTTGAAAACTGCAGAGAAAAAGTTAAAGAAAAGTTCTCAAAAACATTTGGTGACAACTTGGGCTTGAAGGCTGTGGGTTCAAAGCCCATCTTGGATCTTGAACTGGCAGACAGTTAACACTCAGTTAAGTATTCCCTGTTGGATACATCATTCAGATGAAAACACAGACATGGTCTGGATTTTTATCTGATGGAGTTCTCTCTTTCTAAAGGTCTCCTTGTTATCTACAAAAAGATGTATTATTTTCTACTGCAATCTTAAAGATGTGGATTTAGAGTAAGGAGTTTCCTTGCATCATAGAGGAATTTGTCCTTAAGCACAGAGTAGTATGCCCTGTCGTGAAGCCTGCCCCAGTGCAGGCCTTTCTTTTCTTCCCTGCTTAATAATCAGAACCCATTAGCAAAGCTTAGCATATCCAGATTGATCTTGCTCAAGCTGTTATGTCTGTCTAGTTCTGTTAATGCAAAATAGGGTTCTGCAGTGTACAGGGTGTCCCCTCTCTCCTCTGGCATGACATTTCCCCATTCCACCCTCCCCCACAATTCTGCTTTTTTGTTTCATATACACTAAAGAACCCCACAAGCTGATTTTAAAATATCTCAGGGCACTCTGCAGAAAAGAGCAGACATTTTCACCATATGGCCAGGTAATAGAATTCCATATTTTATAACTACAATGATCTATAACCACAATGCTGGAGTTATGATACTCAAAGCTTCCTCATAAACTATCCAGTCACTAAAGCATCTTGCATACCATTCAGACATGTACAGTGTTTCCAGGCTGGGCTAATTTTATGAGTTTTTCTGCAGTGGAAGTACAGAGAGAAGTGTTTCCAGAAGTTGATTCTTCCCGCCTATTTCTTTAGGATAGGATAAATCGTGCTCTAGAGATACCTGTCTCCTTCTGTTCTCAATAGACAATGAAATTTTGACTATATGTTTGGCACATCCAGGGTTGAGTGAATGGATCCACCCATTAATTACTAGCCTGCCATTTCTTCTCCAACCAACAATTTATTGGGGTTTTTATTAAAATAAGAGATACTGCTGTTTATTAAACAATTAGGTTTATAAATAGGGATAGTTCAAGGTTTTGTAAGAGCATCACGAGTAGTGAAGCACTCTGGCATTTGCAGACATTTTGCAAAAGATGGTTATAGGAGAAAACACCTCTGCAGATCAGACACACCTAGACCTGGGTAAGAGGTGTCTGGTATTAGGATCTCACAGGAGTGGAGTTCTTCTACTGAGCAGTCCAGTTCCCTGTAGTTATTCCTTCCCAAAGAAAGTCAGAATTTTGTTAACTTGAGGCTGGGCACAGAAATCCAGCCATATTCAGCTCTAAGGGAATATATATTTCACTGGTAAAGGAGTCAGTTATGAGGATGGCCTTAAACTAAAGGAAAAAAATGTTTCAAAGTAGAGGACAGTTTAAATTCTTTAACCTCTGCTTGTATTAGCTACTTCTTGGCTTCTAGTGTATGAAAGCTTCTTGGCATGTGCCCTGTCTGGGGTCGAGTAGGACGTGGGAGAGATTGTGCTTGGCTGTCTGGAGTACTACCACTTGGGGGGGGAAATGTGTAGCATTCCAACAGATATAATTAATGACAAGTGTTGTTGTCTTTCTCCTGTGCCATCCACCCAATGGCTGCCTGGTGCTGACCCCTTGCTGTCCTGCTGACCTCTCCAAAGTTTATTTTAAAAAGGCATCCTTGCTTTCCCAAACTTTTCAGCTAGGCTTCCCTTGGGCTTCTTGTTCAGTGTAAGCCCAAGACTATGCCTGTGTCTAGTGCTCAGGGTTCAGACACAAGTGTTTCCATTAGAGGGATGATTAATGGAAACTTCCTTGGGAATGGGAAAGGGAGAAGTCGGTAATACAAGTCAAGAAACGTGTTAAAGCCAAACAAAGGAACTTTGTTTCTTTGTTTAAAAATTAACTTATTTTTCAAGTGTGCTGAAAACTGCCTGTACTTGCTTGGGTCCTGAACACATCATTAAAATGCTGCAGTTGTTTCCACAGTGGTGGGATTGGGAGAAGTTTATACTTCAACCCACTTTGTAGCGAGTGACCACATCAAATAATTCCACTGGTTGAGTTGGCTTCTGTGTTGGCAGATTTAGTATTAATGCTAAATTGCATGGAATTTTCTACATCTAAATGCAAATTAATAAAACAATGTACAGGACTGAAGAGTATACAGGAATCCAAACTGGCTATTATGAGAGTGCAGCTGTCCAGTTACTCCTGCCTGGTAGCATTCTCCAAACAGAAAACGGCATGACTAAGTCCTTCATTTGCATGAAGAGGATCATAGATCAGTTTCTGTCTGATTTCAGGCCTCACCTCACCCTGCACTTACCGTTTTCCAGTTACAGGATGTTAGAGGCAAGCCCCTGTTTCTTCCATTTCCCTTGGACACCATGCTTAGCTCTTTGGATGCCCAGGGATAAGATCCACCCTATCGGCCAAAGCAACCTACAAATTGAAACAGCACAGCAGTGAAACAGGTGTGATGACTCATTTGTCACTGCAAAGGGGAACTGGTAAAAAACATAAATTAGGGACTGAGAGACTAATAATTTGGGAAGGAGACTAGGAGCTCTGTGCTGCTACTTCACAAGGAAAACAGAGGGCTGGAGTGTCTAGCAGTACCAAGTAGGACCTTCCACAGTGCTTTACAAGCAAGAAGCTATACTGTTTTCCAGGAGAAATCAGAGCTTTTGTTTCTTGTTCTTTTTAGTCCAACAGTGTATTAAGAGCTTTGAAGAGACCACAATAGAAAATGTTACCTTCCCACAAGCCAAAAAATGTGGGCAGCAACTCTGCCTGCCAAACATTGCTGTTCATCAGAAACAAACAACTCTGACTACTTGGTAAGTTGTTATTTGGCATGTGCACATCATATTCTCTGTGGAGTCAATTTTTCAAGGCTACATCTTGATCCTGTTGCCAAATCAGAAAAACTGGGCAGCTGCACTGTAGTGCAGCAGAGACACTGAGGCCTGAGCTTGGAACTGCTGTTTTCCCCTCAGCAAACCAGGTCTGAAACTCCTCTGCCATCTGTACAGAAGCAAATAAATTAATTTCATGTTTACTCCATCAGGCATGATGTGCTTGTGCTGGCTGGTGCTGGTTGGGACCTCCATGTGCCTATGCAAAGGGAAGGCCTGCCCCTCCCCTGCATAGCAAAGGCATTCTGCTTCTGTGACATCTGGGCCACTGCAGCTGTTGTAAGGAGGGGTTTGCTCTTTTTAGAAATTATTAGCAAAGTAAGCATGTTGTTTATTAAAATATGCAGTGTATGTTGTGAACTTGTAACTGTGATACAGAAAATATCAGCAAATGGTTCTGAAATTTATTGAAGACTCCTTCCTGCCTCTACTCCAGTACAGAGCTAGAGTTACACTTTGATGGAACATAGAACGTAAAAAATACATTTTTTCCCTTTTGTATTTTGCCTTTAGAATTCATAATAATTTATATTCAATTATAAACATTATAAGTAAAAATTGCATATGGAAAATCACATAAAAATATTGGGGGAAATTATTTGACTTTAGCTCTTCCTACCTGACCAGCTTCGATGACGTCATTGCTGTAGTTAAAACACAGAAGGTCTAGTGATCATGAAGAACAGATAGAATTTTTTGTCTTATGTTTCCCAAAAAACACTACTCATGTACAAGTGCGTTGTTAATGCAACGTGCAGCTGCTGCTAACATTGATACCAGTAGCACAGCTTTTAGTCAGGCATGATGTTGTAAATAAGACCTAAAAAAAGATCGAAGGATAGCGATATAGCAATATTGGAAACATATATGACTATACGAAAAAACACATTTTGTGTAAATCCTGCAGAAGATAATTTCTTAAGAATTACAATATATTCGCTTTAGTAAAAAATATTTTTGCCCTCTTCTTAATAAAGTGTTCTTTCATAGTTTGTTAAGTATAATAATTACTAGATTTTTTCTCCAATATTGTTGAGTTTTTGTCAGCTACTATTCTTTTTTTTTTTTTACTTATATAGAGGGGTTTTTTTTGCTGCATTTGAGTGATTGATATTCATTCACTGTATTGCTAATTGTTACACCCTTACTGGAGAAGACTAACAAGGAAGACCAATAAGGAAACCTGGCAGGTTTAGGGCCTAGCATCATTCACTACTGCTTCTTTTGTTTTCTTTTGTATGATTAATACCCATTGTTTATACCAAGTTACAGTTCAGTCAATTGTGGCTTAAAAACAAGAATGAAATTAATATTAGGGAAATAAAAATTATTAACCAATTTGCAGGGTGGCTGACTCTAATGAAGTAAGTTTCTTTATTAATTATGTTTGAATGATCAAATTCCTCTATGAAAGAGCTAGAAAGAAAGGAATGCCAGAGCATTTGCAAATGGAAACATACTTGTATCATATAATTAGCTCCATTTTTTCAGCCTTATGGAATCTTAAAGTGAGTAGAAACAGGGCGAAAAATTGATAGGTCATAGACCTCACCTTCAAGGCAGCTGGGTTAGTCCACTGCTTTAGCATCCTTAATATATTGTGTATCTCGAATCTTGTGAAGCCTCACCTAAGAGATACATAGAGGTTTACACTTTTAAGGTGGTATCTATAGATGGAGAGCTGGGCATACTTTTTCCCATCTCTTCTAGACCGACACATGTTTTTCAGATTGGGAAGTTTGCTTCCAGAGGACAGGCAAGGAATAAAACGATAGTTCTGAGGCAGAAATACAGTCTACAGAAACCCTGTCCTGATAGAACTGAAAGATTTTTAGCATTTGATTTTCTCTTTTTGTGAGTAGTCCATAGCAAAAGGAAAGATATGCTACTATGCATATGTGTTTCTAAAAATAAGGGTGAATATTTCCACATAACAAATAATGAGGACAAAATGGGTTTCATAGATGAACAGGTTGAAATGCAATAGGCATTGGGGTGCACTAAGAAGTTTTTTCTTTTATAGTCGGTCCCAGGCCTATTTTTGTTTATCTGGATGTGTTTTGCAATTTAGTAAAGACACACAAGAGTGTGTTCTCTTCTATCCTAAATGTAGATATTAAGTTGTCTTCTTTCCCTGAATTTTAAAAAAGTCTTCGTCATTGACAGGGAAAATGGTTAGATAAGCATGAAAGTATTCCTTACTGATGGCTCTTCCAGGGACTTGCTTTATTTTTTGTTAGAACCATTGTAGTAGTATCCCTCGCAGATTGACATTGGTTTATATCACAGTTTGGATGATCTTCTCCAGTTGTATAATCACAGACCAGTGTGGGGAGTCTGTGGGTGGTTTTAAGAGATTTTCTATGTTTCTTTATTTCAGGAGTTTGGTGTCCAAACATTATATGATTTGTTTATACTGATTTCATTGTGAAGGAAAGAATAAATCTGATTTCCTCTTCTCTTTTCTGTAACTTGATAGCATGACAGTTATCTCAAGCATGGTTTCAGTTAGGTCTTATTCATCCTTGAGGAATATTACTGTATAATATGCATAACATTATGAGTGTATTTTCTCTGCTTCTGGTAGCAGCCTTAAAAAAGCTAAAATTATTAAATTCTTAGAGCTAAGTAAGACTGGCCATAATGTTTCGGTCTCTACTGTCATTTAAGTTACATTAGTATTTCTGCTTTTATTCTGAGTGTGTTGACTTTAACTAATTTAATTTTATTCTGTCATGTTGTGGTAAAATTGCTTGTAGCCTGACCCTGGAAACTCTCTCAAAGGGTTTGCATACATGAGCAGGCTTATTGGAATAATTTGCATAAAGGATGCTTGAATAGTGAAAGATTACTATTGTTTATCTTAATAAAATCTTTTATTAAGAAAGAGCTGTATATTAATTAAGATGCTTCATACAGAACAATATTAAATGAAATAGCATCCAGAATGCTTTTCTTCTTGGCTATGGTTGCAGTAGTTGCTAGTTGTTTCCATGCTTTGCACGGTAACATAGATTTAGGAAACACAAACTCGGATTCTGCTCCTTCCACAGCCTTAAGGTATTTATAATTACATGTCACGGGAGACTGTCTAAATGCATGTTCATCTATTCATCTACCTTTCCAGATAACCACAGCCACTACATAACAAAAATTTTAAATAATCAGGATTGCACAGAGAAAGAATGAGAAAGAATATTATTGCATCCTACCGGTTAAAGAAGCCACTGAAAAACAGAAGTACTGGATTGCAATTCCTGCTTTCCTTGCTTCAGAACTTACTATTAAAGTATCAATTAGATAAAGAACAGAGATTATCTAGTTATCGAGTGATCCTCAGAACAGCTCAACATCTGCTGTGATCATTACACTATAGAGTCAGGCTCCTCCTTTTCTTTCACCCATGTATATTGACTAATTTTTTCTGCAACAGCTGAATCTTCCCTATCTGGAAAGTTAGGTATCTTACCTGTCCTGGAGGTTAGATCATCACCTAGGAGTTAGGATGTGTAGTTTGTCAACCTAAAGCTAAGAAATCTGAAATCTGTATCTCGCATAGTCTGGACAAGAGTGCTCACATCTGTGCCATTGGCAAAAATGGCACACCCACACACTTCTCCATTGGTCACCTTCTCAGTGAAAACAGTGAGCTCTACTCAGGCCTGTTGCAGACCTGGGAGAGCCAGCTGTCTTGAGGAGAGGAGTATGCATTTGTAGACATTAGCTGACCAAGCTGCCAGGTCTCTGCCTGTGGTCCTGGCTTTGCAGCTGAACTCTGGAGAGGGCCAGGAGTTCACCTATAGTCTTGGAGTGCCTCATGAGCTGCAGGTAGCTCCATACTCAACATGTAGTTTTCTCAGCTCATTCTTCAGAGAAACCTGTCTCTGCTCTTAATGCTGAGTAAAGAAACTGAGTACTTTACTTTAGACCTTTGATTTTATTCCAGGGATATGCTGTTTAAAACTTCCCTCTTACAGCGCCTAATTTGTAAGCCCCTGAATTTTTTAATGATTCTAACCCTGACAGGTTATTTTGTAACTAGCAAGATTTTTAATAAGCTCTTTTTGACAGCTGTGTTTAATGAATTGTAATAATAGATGTTAGGATAAAATGATAAAATAGCCGCTAGCAGATCTTCCAGACTGAAAGTCAGCTGTTCAGTGAAGTTTTTGGACGTATGTCTAAATTTTTGACTGTAACTGTAAATAGAGTAAAAGCAGGTCCATAGTTGCAGAACTCAATTAATCAGAGTCAAGGAGTGTCTAATCTTCATTGCCGAACTGCCAACTGGAGAGGTTCCTGAATTTAAGAAGTTAAAGCTCTTGAGGAAATGTGGTTCCTGTTTGTCTCTCTTGAAGCACTTTTTGAGCTACATAGTACCAAATATATACCATTCTTACCAGAGAAGCACATAGGACAGTAGTCATGGAGATGACTGAAAATGCCTGATCCATCCCACATTGTTAGTACTCTTTTCATTTTTCTACCTCCGTCGCAGTAGCAGACAGCAGTAAATAGTAGCAGAGCAAATCCAGGTGCACATGGCCAGTTCCTACTTAAATCAACATACAAACAGCAGCAGAAGCTGTATCTGAGGGGGCATACAAGCAGTAGAAAATATAAAATAATCCAATGAAAATGACATCTGCCGCTTTACAAAATGAACAGGAAGGTAGCTGCTACTGATTTTAAGTGAAGATTAAGTTAAGCGTTTTCACCTCAAGACACATTTGCTAAAGAAATTGTGTGTAAAATAGCAATACTGAATTAGGCAGGAAAAATATATGTTCTGAGACTTTTCTGCAATGTGTCATTTAACATGGTCGTTGGAGTGATGAGTCACTGAAGGCAAGCTATTTTATTTCATCTTAAGGAAATACCCAAATACCCTCACACGATTTTGAGGTAAAAGGAGAAGCAGTGAAGTAATGTTACTGCTCCTATATTGCAAAAAGACAGGTTCAAATATTCTACTTGGAAAAGAAAAATTAATATAAGCTTGAAAAGGAATAGGAGGGACAGAAACAGTATTTGTTGCTAGAAAACCAGGGTGTTTTCTTTCCTTCTTACTGTATAATGAAGACAAACTTCGGAGCACTTCAGAAGTATTCTCATACCTGAGACAGAAAGCTGAGTCAAAACATAATGTCAGCCTCTCCTCTTCTGTACTAAGGAGCTAGACAATTTCAGCTTTCATTTTATCCACCAGATTCAGCAGCCTCTTCTACGTTTTTCAGATATTGTCAGAGTTCTCAGATGCAAATGGTTGAAATTTATACATCTAATCTAAAATGTTAAAAACCTGTGGAAGAAGTCCTCTTTTGAAAAAGTAGCCTTTTCATTTGCTGCCTTCTATCAGAATATATGACACCTTCCATACACTAGCTCTCCCCAAAAAGTGGTTTTATTTCAGAGTTCACCTCTAATTCCAGGCACTGAGAGCTGGGATTGCTGGATGCTATGGGCTGGTAAGGAATGTATAGGAGCTTAACAGCAGGAGCAACAGACCCAGGTTAAAAATTCAGTGACCAGGAACAAATGTGCCTTTTATTTCATCTCCCAGCTAAAATCCTAGATACAGTTTATTGGCTTTAAACTTTTCTCAATTGGTAGAAAAATCTAAGCTTAGTGTTTCTTCTTAATCACATTCATTTAAAATGGGACAAATATGGCTCTATAAAGTAAGCTAGCATAGAAGTATTCTTTGTTTAAAAGACTTGGAAATTGCTTGACAGTTAACTATTAAATGGTATCTAAAATACCTGGAATTTTCCCTGAAGAAGGTCGTGCCTCTACTGAAAATAACAAAATCAAATTTAAACCACAAGCGGTGAAAACGTACTGCATGATGATCTCAAAGTCAGGAGCTAAGTGTAAAATGCTGAAGCTAAAGTGTTTATTCAAGGTGATACAGCAGCTTAATGGTAGTCAACTTTCTTTTGACTGAAACAGATTTTTATCCCACAAACACATCGAGAGTTTAAGTTCATTCATTTTGAAATAAACTAGAGACGTGTTGAAGTTTCTTCATAGGGAAGAATCAGGAAGGATATGAATGTGCCACACCAAGCATAGTCATTAGCCTGGTGGTTATGTGTTGCACTTGTCTGTGATACTTTGACCAGAGTGCCTATCTTGGACCTAAAAAACCTTTTCTCAAAAGTCATACATTCTCATAAAAAGTTTTTTTCTTGACTTAGTGTTTTTCTGAGGAATAATTTTGACCAGCTGTCATCTGGACTTCTAGTTGAGTGTCCTATCCAGCTGGTCATGTGTCCCCCCAAGAAAATATGTACGAGTCTGCTCTTTAAGGAGTAGCAAGATCTTCAGCATCATTATAATACTGATGTGCTTTTCTTCTCAAATTTTGGGTCCTGACATAAAAAGCCTGGAATGAAGGATATGGTGTTGTGCATACCCAAGTGAAGGCAGGGAGCCAACAAAATGCTGTTGTAATTACAAGTGAACATTCTTGTATCATAAAACTGCAAAGAAAAAGCTATAAATCAGAGCTGGCCTGGTGGTCCCTGGCAGCAAAGTGCAAAAGATTTGAGTTCATTCCCTGAGCTAGCCAGGAGTGGGATCCTCATGGCAGCAGCAGCTCATTCCAAGGGAAGGGCATTCCTCATGTCTCCTGAGTGATGGTCATGAAGCAGTGATTGTGGTGGGAGTCAGATCCAGCCTTTGGCCCTGCAGGAGTAATAGTCTAAAAAGTGCTGGCCATTGTGGAAAATAAAGTAAGTTGTGAACCAGAGGAATTTTGTCTTCAGGACCTTTTGTGTGTGTGTGTTTAGGAGCCTGCTGCTTTCAGTGTTAAGTCTGCACTATTGTCCCGATCCCATATTGGGTCACTGGTTGTTGTACTTGAGTACGTAAGATTATCCTTTAATTTAGGTGTTTGATTTCATGTTTCTGTACACTCACTCATGACACCAAATTGTGATAAAACCTTTCTATGGGCATTAGAAAAATGCAATGAAATTAAGTAATACTATCCAAAATGTCTCTGCTGAAGTTCCTATCCCTAATGAACGTGGACCCAAATTTAATCTTCAGTTAGAAATGGGATTTTCTTCTATTCTGGAAGATTTTTTCCTTTTTTTTTTCTTTCTGATGTCTCACAAGGATGTAGCTCTTTAAAGATCATTGATCTGTCCAGATAATTTACTAATTTCAAAAATAAGTAAGTAAATAACAGAAAGGTAGGAAAGCATTAAAGCTGTTAGCATTGCACAGTTTTCTAGAGACTTTCTTTAATACAAAAAATGTGTGTGTGGGGATATTTCCTGTCCCTCTGAAAGATGTGGCTTGATCTGAGCCCACATTTATGGTTTGGAATTGGCAAAATAAGATTTTGTACTGTTGTTAAAATTAAAAAAAAAATTTAAAAAAAAAAAAAAAAAAAGTCCTGAGGATGTACAAGTGATTACAGCAAAAGAAACCCCAAACTGACAGCTGCACAAACAGCACTTACCAAGCAGTCGTAGTCAGGTACTAAGAATGCCCAATTTTCCATCAGATTGGTAAGAATTTATAATTAATAGCACATTTGGGGGCTCTTCTGTAATGAAACCACAATTTCATCTGCTAACTTGATTATGGAGGAGGTAAAGGAGAGAGGACAGAAATTCAGTCTTGCTTTGCAGAGTGAGTTGTCTCCCTGTTGATAACAGAGCACAGTGTTTTCAGTATCAGACCCTATATTGGTTTAAGAGGTGCAGTCCTGAAAGGTGAAGGGCTCCTTCCTGAACAGATGTGACCCCCTTCAACTCTGATAAACTTTCCAAAAAGACGAGGGAAATCTGTACCACACAGGATGTGCTCAGCACATTGAGGGATTGAATTAGTAATGTCCCTGATAATTGTGGATACCTCATTGTAGGAGTCAGTTTTTATTTAAATTTTTTTAATAGGAGTATACACATCTGTCTTTATACCCAGCAGCTTTTCTGGCCCACAAGAAGTCCTCTGTGAATTTCCCCAACTGAGCTCAGTGGGATCTCTGTCAGCTGCAAGATTTATGTCATCTTTTTCAGTCCTGAGAACTGTTCCTTAAGCTTTTCACATCTGGATTTAATTGGAAAGACATTAAAAGACATTAAGTGTGCTGGAAAAGCATATTTTAGAGAAGATCTTTATAGACACTTCCATTAAAGGAGCTGATGTTGTAGGTTAAAATGGGATGAGGACAAGCCATCAACAGTTAGCAAGGACAAAATTACATTACAAACTACTTCAGATGAAAAGTTTGTCCTCTAGCTCTTGAGCCTCACTGTGATCACACTTAAATCAATTTCAATTAGGAGAAATCTACCAGTTAATGCAGCGTAAAAATACTTTGAGATCAGAATGAAAAACATTCTTCTTTTGGAAACACTCAGATTTCTAATTGCATGCAATATATGCTAAATATAATACTTTTAGCTGTCAATCTAGATTTGGTACTTTTTTGGACGTAGATGCACACTTGTAAAATGAGACTCAGAGAATGAAGGCGGTGAGTGGCCATTAGGGCTCTGTGTGTGGAATTATCCTTCTCTGAATGAAAAGGTGTGGGCCACAGGAGTAGAGTTACACAGAAGCAGAGATAGGATACAATTTAGTACATGGGCTTTATTACAGATGTTGTAATGCAAGAATCTACAGTCCTAAACTCACCCATTGTTCCAGCTACAATGTGCTGCTTGAAGATGCCAATGGGCAGTACATTGCATGAAGTGTAACCTATTGCTCTTGTCTTCAAACCAAAGTTTCTAGTTATGTTTAGACTGACACACACTTAAAATTTAAGGTAATCCCTCAGTATGAGAGAACAAACATTCTTTCATTTCTAAAATTGCTAAACCCAAGAAATCTAATATTTAGGAAATTGCTTCCATGTCTAAATCAAAGTGTATGGTCTTTAGACATAAAAACATGTCAAGTTTAAAGAAAAAAATGGGTAGTTTTGTTAAACATTGCTGGGGAGGGGGGCAGAAAGTACCTTTTGCAATATTTCAGAAAAACAAATTTGAGAGAGGGTCTCACCTGTCCTCTTCTCCTAAAAGGGAATCCTTTTCTCCACTATTTCATGGAAAGTGTTTAGCATTAACAGGAAGTAGTTTGATGGGTGATAGTGACAGGAATGAGGCATTTGAATTAAATGGCCCCAGTGTAGACTTCTTTTATTTTCTATTGTTAAATATGTTTTTTTCAGAATCTTCCTCTTTCTGGGTTGGGCTATGTCAAAATGCATGTAAACTAGTAAAACTGTTTCTTTTATTGCTTGGCCTTGTTCCAGCCCTTTATGTGCTCAGGCATTCTCTCTTCACTTCAGTTTCCTTCACTTTAAAACCAGGAATAATAAAATTACCTCTGTTCCTTAGTGACATTTTGTCTCATGAAGAAGAGAATATTTGCAAGGAGGGGCAAAAAGTTTTTAAACACTAATGAGTGTGTTTTACATGTTCAGTTTGCTAAGCGAAAAAGTAACCATGTACATGCAAGCATTGAGTAATACTTCATAGTTTGAACTTTGTTAGGCACTAATTTTGGTGTGGATCTTTGGAAAGTCATAACAATTTTTAATATCAATTTTTTTACCACAATGCATGAGCAATTGCTTAAGAAAACCACATAAATAATGGAATAAATGCTTATATCTTATTTAAATACAGCTCAGTTTGGAGTGCATTAGTTTTGTTAAAAGAGATCCAGCTACATCTATGCTACTATGTGGGTCAGAGCCCATTCTCTTGTCAGGAGTAACATGGTCCTTACTTCATTTATGTACTGCTACCTGTGTAGTGAAGGCAGTGGCAGTCATGTCAAAACCAGAATGAGGCTGTGGAGATCAGACAAATGAAGAGGATTGTCTATTGCAGTGTATTTTAGAAGTCACCATGAACTCTCATACTGTCAAGAACCTCAATACACTTATTCAAAATCAAGAGGTGAAAATCTTCTGCAATACATACAGGGTTAATGAAAATCTATTGCAGTGACGTGGAGAAATGGCTATAAATAAATAATTAAATAAACCAAATCATTCTGAGAGCACAGCTGACAGGGATGTTTTCCAGCTATCAGTGATGAGAGAGTGATACATGGCCTTTCTTCAATGCTAGTGCAGGATTTTGCCTGAGGATATACATTCTGCTGTTTTCAGTTTTATGTTTAAAGCTGTGTTTCTTAAAATCTCCTATGATTTTTTGTCTGCAGCTTGTTAATCATGCTTGAATGTTGTCTCAATTGCATGATTTAAACCCCTACCTACCCATACAATAATTGGCCATCTAAATGCCCTCATTTGGAAGTTTCTAATTATTGAAAGTGTCTATATTACTTAGATGTCTATCTCCTTCTGAAAGTTGGTGTCTAAGTAGCTTTTGTCTAAGGATATAAAATTAGAAGCAAGATTAATTTGAGTCACTGTCTGGTGACATTCTGTTGTATATATGTAGTGTAAATTCTTGGAAATTTAATTTTATAATATTTTTCTTCATGTTCATAAGTAAACTGTAATGATGCATGATTCTGTATTTGTTCTTGCGATTGCAGCAGCTGAAGAAAAAATATGAAGTTTTAAATTTAGAAATAAATTTAAAAGAACATACAGATTTCTAGACAAAAACTATAGAATATACACTGAAAAGATACAGAAATT
>WEIV01027827.1:360810-393467 GCA_013390005.1 Calyptomena viridis | reverse complement strand
ATATATAGATACATATACACATTTCAACTAAGGATTTCATGTCAGCTTCTCACCCTTTATCAACAGTAATTATTCTGAATTATAGTCCAAGAGCTGGTAAGTCCTATGTGTACTATAAACATGTAACACAGGACAGTCAGAAATAACTATGAGAAAAATAACTTTCAGATAAATTTGGAGTTGAAGAAGGAAATGTGGACAAAGTGAATGGCAACCCTAAAAGTCAGAGATGGAGAAAAAAATCTGAAGCTGTCCCAGTTGTCCTGATGCAGCCAACCCCCTCATGAGTTTAAAATTATATTTTGCCTCTTTCTCTTGCCTAATGCATTTCTTTATTGCATTTATTTTAAGTATTTATTGCTCAAACCTCATTTTTTTATCATTTCTGTTGAAACTGGAGATGACAGGATACGGTTTTGAAAGTCCCTCAGCTTCCTGTGTCAGGAGAGTGATTATCAAGATACGGATGTGAAATCAAACCAGATGAAAGAAAATAAAATCCTGAAGTGAAACTCCGTGTGTCCCAGAATGAGCTAGTTGTCATTTCCTTCTCATCACACAGACTTCCTTCTAACCGAGCACCAAGTGGTTGGGGCTCTCCACTTCTAGCAGGAAATACCAAGTGAAACACATATAGAAAATGAGAAGGCTTCCTAAAAGACAAATAGTTAAATAAAGGCTCAGAAGAAACTTCAGCCTGATTTTCAGGGCATACAAATACAATTAAAACTCGGAGAATGGAAGTATTAGAGCACTGTGAATATTTTGAGCCTTTCCCTCATTATTGTCATTCTGGATGGAGAGAGCACCATGTGGGTTAGATGGGTTAGATTTAATTTAGTGAGTGCAGTTCTTATCATTTCCCTAAGAAAACAGGGAGTGAGAGGGAACCAAATAAGCCCAGTCTGTGGATGAAAGTGGAGGGATCATGGAGATAAGGCAAACCAATGAACCACATGCTGCCACCCACATCTAAACTGGGAATAATTCGTTTCCTCCACAATCCACCTCAGCTCAAGCACAGCTTCTTTAAAAACATGAGTTTAAAACTAAGCATTACATAAAATCCTGCAGTGGTGGAGCTCTGACCTCCCCAGATCCTTAAGAAGAACTGGAAGCAGCAGTGAACAGTCAGCAGCTCCCCCATCCAGCCGTGGGTCCCCCCTGCACCCATCAGTTTGTTTGGGTTCCCCTGCTGCTCCCTTGTGCTTTCATTGATTAGCCCTTAATTACAGATTAAAAAGCCTTTGATCTACACATTCCATCGATAATGAAGGAAATCATTCTCTCCTCAAACTGCCAAGCCCTCCTCAATGAGTGTAAAGGACAGGAGGAGAATTGGGAGGGGAATGACAGACAATCTGAGTCACACTCCCAAGTGGTGCTCACTGAATCCAAAAGTTTTTGTGCTGACCAGAACTCCCAGAAACACAGGGTGGGCTGGTGATTTATACCAGAGGGACTCCAAGGAAAGGAAGCAGCTGAATGCCGAGGTGGCTCCCAGCACAGGACCACACGCTGACCCACTCCAGCTCTGTTCAGCAGGAGAAACCATGGCAAGCTCTGCTTCCTCAGAGAAAACAGACTGCACCCCAAAACTCCTCCAAGGTCTGGCTAAAGATCCTTTCCAGGAGTGGCAGATGATAGCCAGGACAGAAAGGCAACTTCTGTCTTTGTCCTGCCCATGCCAAATCTGCCCTGGCAAAAGTGAACTCTACTTTCAGAAGGAGGGGGGTGAAGGCTGGTGCTCCTTATCCCACTAAACTATATTCCACGATCTAGCTCAGAGGGGTTTTCACATTTCCTCTCTCTTTTCCAACTTTATTTCATTAAAAAAACACAGCCAAATTCTCCACCACAATCCTTGCTACCCATTGTATTGCTGTATGTGCCTGTAACATTGTCAGATTGTTCAGACACTTGTTTTTTTGTCAGCAGAATTGTTTGCAAATACGGCTTTAAAAAGTATTAATAAAATAATGTTTTTCAGTCATGTGAGAAGGCATGTAAATCAATATGAAGTCCTTAGAAAAAGTTCACTCCCAGGGCAGAGTTCAGGTTACTGGGGTGATTCTCAGTGATCATTTTTCTGTGTTTTGCAACACCCAGGTCTCCAGGAGATGACACAACTCCAAGAAATCCACAAAATATGGGCTCCTGTTTCCCTGTCAGCTGTTAAAACCCTTTTCCTGGTGTAGCAGTAGGTCCTACTCCAGACTGTCTTTATGTACTAATCACCCTGTGGAGGCAGAGAGGATGAGCCTTGAGGAAGCCACTGGGGTGTCACTAAGCATCTTCTGTCAGACAAAAACTTGACCTCAGGAAAAGCTGAGAGGGATAAATCCTGGAACAGATGCACAAATGAGCA
The DNA here is from genome assembly GCA_013390005.1 of Calyptomena viridis. NCBI lineage: Eukaryota > Metazoa > Chordata > Aves > Passeriformes > Eurylaimidae > Calyptomena > Calyptomena viridis. Next base: position 391,099 of record WEIV01027827.1, on the reverse strand, counting down.
AGAGCTGAGCCATATGAAATATAATAAAGTGCAGACTCGCAGGCTTTGAAGATGGAAAAGACCTATTAGGTCATCTAAACCCCCCTTCTGCCAATTCAGGATTGGCCCCTAGAGTGATGTGTTGAACTTTAAGGAAAAAACCAGGCTGCCAAAAGCTTTGTCAAGCCTGTTGCACTTGCTCCAGGACAGAAATAAAAAACCCGACCAAAAACCTAATGAACAGGCTTCAAGTCATGGAGTGCCAGGAAAACTTGATTGTATCCCCATTTCCTTACCAAGCCTCCTTGAGGAGCAAAGTCTAGAGGTCTTTCATCCTGTACAACTGCCACAGATAAAACCAGGCTCCCTGCAAGGCACAGAGCCAGGCTTTGCCCTCAGGCACGTTGTGGGAATTTGGGTTCCTCCAGCAGCTCCAGAGGGAATATTCACTGAGACTTGAGCTACTTGGAGATGCCAAGGGAAGGCCTGTTCCTTTTAAACTGCTGCCTCCAGCCTGTGTTACTCCACCATGGAACAGCCTCATCAGTCCCTGTGACAGGGTATTTGCCTGCCTGGAGTTTCACACACGGATTTGCTCTGCACTGCAGGAGGCTGTGGAGCCAGAAGGACACACTGTGTCTCACCACCTCCAGCAGGGAATGGAGCTCCTGGAAAGCAGCTGGGGAGGGAGAGCACAGAGTGTGAGGGGGGTCAGCTGTCTGAGGGAAGGGGGTGAAGCTGATGGCCAGGACACTAGTGACAGCCAAAAAACACACACTGGGAGCCACTTCTGTAGTAAAGGGGACTGTTCACACACTGTCCTCCTCACAATTCATTTATCTACAAGCACAGGCTTCAGGCCCAAGCAGCTGAGGTTGCTGGAGAAGCTCCTGAGTGTTCCCATCTCCCACCAAGGGCAGCACGACCAGATGGGACTCAAAAGCAACAAACACTAAAGGCATGGAAGAGCCTGGAGACCAGTGGAGGAGCCAGGGCAGCTGAAAAGCAGGAAAGCACTTCTTTTTCTGAAGGACCCAACTCATCTTATTTCATGGGAGAAAGGTTGTTTTTAAAACCCTAGCAAGTCACAAGTTTGGGTTTTTGTTTTTAAGTTTTCTAGTCTAACATACTGAGAAAGTGAGATTTATCTTTGTGCAAACAATCAGTACTGTGTCTTACACACCAGTTGTGGACCAGTGGCAAGGCTTAACCACGGTGGGGGCTTGAGCTGCCATCAGACACCTGCAGAAAGGCCAAATGTTTGATCACAAGTGACACAACAACACAGAAATGTCCTGGGAGACTCCGCTCCCTCCTCACTGTACAACCTGGTCTCCTCCAGGGTGGGACTGTTGGAGTGTCCAGGGCAGGGCCAGGAGCTGGACTGGATGACCCTTCCAGCTCAGAGCATTCTGTGATTTTTATGCTTTATCATTCAGTATCTGTGATGAATCTGCCAAGCCTGCAAACAAAGATGAAGGTTTGCTGTGCCACATTTAGCAAACATCTCTCAAAATTTTGTATCATCACACTGGATTTAGATGGACTGCCAGAGAGAGGAACACAGCTTTCAAAGCAATTCTCATGGTTTCTACCCAAAGCAAGAAGCAGGGTTCTGTGGATTCCCTCCTCAAGGCACTGAGGCCAAGTCCCTCCCTGCACTCACCGTGGTTGGAGTGTCTCACACAGTCCCCCAGCACGGCGCTGAACTCCCTCTGAGCTCCTGGCTCCGGGAAGCAATAGCAGCTGTGCCGGGAAAAGGGCTGCCACAGGTACACCGGGAATTCTTTCGGGAGCTGGATGAAGGGAGGAGCCACGTCCTTCTCACTCGACCCTACACAAAAAGCACATCTGCATTTGAAAGCTGTCTTGGGGGGTTGGCTCTTTGGCTACAGGGAAGCATGAGACACGAAAAAATCCAAGTGTCCTTCCTGATCCAAGCGCCTGGACACGGAGGGCAGGGACAGGCACGCTCAGCAGGCACCAGCAACCTGAGGGGCTCTTGCTCTGTGTGCAAGGTGGCCAAAAGCTACGCGGTTTTGGTAAAATTCCAAAGGAACTATTTCAGTGGATTGTAGTTGCTGGGGAAATGGTTTTCATGGCAAGTGAGTGAGTTAGTGGGCAGCTCTGGTCTCTTCCACACAGAGACCATACAGGAGTTTATGGATTTCTATACACAAACAAACTGCATGTGTTGGAACAGCAGTGCCTTCCTCAGCTCCAGGGTTTCCAAACACAACTGCACCTAAGAAATGTCACTTCAAGCCCTTGTAGGTGAAGTTAAGAAATAATTAGGTACCTCTAGTTCCCACCTGCCCTGAGTCCCTGCACACAGGGGCTGCTGTACAATATATTTAGGGGTGACCAAACCCAACCTTGGATCACTGCCGTGCTCACACACAAGAGGTTCATCTTAGAGGGTCTTCAGCATCACACAGAAGGGGAGAAGGGGCATAAAAGAGTAACTGAGCCCCGCTTTTTCTGAAGGGAGAGCCATGGGAAGGCCACAACAGCCTTCAGCTGCTCCATGTTGCTCAATCCCAACTGCTGTGGAGCTGTGGTGACACACAGAGGACACGTCCAAGCCCCTCTGGCCATGCTGTGTCTTGGGAAGGGGTGGAAGGGGGGCATCTCCCAACAGTCATAACTTTAAGTAGGATGAAAGAGGACTTGAAAAATAAATCCTTGTATTCACATTACCCTTCTCTCTTTCATTACAGGGCATTCCATTTTCCAAATCTGACCCTGCAGCATGAGATCTGCTCCCTCAATGCCCAAATTTCCTCTGTCTCTGTGGAGTGGGGGCAGGCAGGACCACAGCAGTTCCTATCCCAGAAACAACAAACTCAGCCCAGCAACCTTCCTGCCCTCTCTGTGGGACTTATTATCAACTGTGAGTCAACACAGGCAGCTGGCATCTAAAAATGGAAACAAATAAACCAGGAATATTAACAAAGCCCGGGAACAATGGTGGTGTGGTTCCTGCCCTGCTTCTGCACAGCTTCCAGTGGCTTTGTGCTGGGATGCTGGGAAAAAAGAGAGCCTGCACTTCTGTGAATGTCAGCTTAGAGCACCTTCTGGGTCCATCCACTCTGGAGCTGTGCCTTGACTTGGGAAAAGGGCTGTGGGCATCTGCTGCTGCCCCATTTGAAAGTGGAGCCTGAAAGCCTTCCCAGAAGAGGGAACAGAGTAAGGAACAGAGCCTGGGCTTTGGCAGCTCAGCTTCGAGCAGACTTACCAACAGGATCTGGAAAATGTTTATCAGACAGCAAATTGTACTCTTCTTCTGAAGTCAGGACTTTGCCTCCTGCAGGAACAATGTGATATTTAGGGCTGGCTCCTTTCTGGTAGGCCTGGAAAATCAAAAAACAGGGAGTATCATCAAACAGAGATTTAAGGAGAGGGAAAACATAAAATACACAACTCATTGACAAAGCCAGGACTTGGACTCTGTGATCCTTGTGGGTCTCTTCCAAATCAGGACATTCTATGATTTGAATGCATGGGGATATTCCCCAAAGGGAAAACCTTTTTGTCAGGCTGAATTTTGGATACATTCCCTAGGCCTGTCAAATCTGAAATACAGTTAAATATAAAAAACATATCTGAAAATACCCTGTCAGTGCTTCTCTGCCATGGGGAAGAGTCAGGGATAGAAGGGAAAGAAAAAGGATGGGATTTTCTCTGGAGCCCTCTCTGTTTGATTGTCGGCCAGGCCCAGTTTGACTACAGCAGTGAAAAGCTTCACTGCAGTCAACCTAAAGCCACCAAAAAACTGCTACTTAAAATGCAGGGATGTGTTACAGGGACACACAGACAGGAAGAGTTCTGGGACAGGAAAAGCAAGGCTCAGGGTGCTGTTGGAATGATTTGCTGGTTCTTGCAAATATACACGGCCAAGGTTCTACCCTCAGCCATCCCCCCCACAAGGCTGGAGGACAAGAATTGCAATTCCACCTGGTATCAGTTTATTTGGAGGGTACCAGGGCAGGGAAGGAAGGAGCACTCACCTCCTTGGTCTCGAAGCAATGCACAGTGTAGTCGTTTTTGATAACGACATATCTGTCCTTCCACTTCTTCAGATCCTCAGTAAAATGCAGCAGCTCTGCTTCATATAAAACCCTCCCAGCTTCCACCAGGGGCTGCAGAGGCAATTTGTGAAAGCTGGGGTTACTCTGAACTGCTGGCCATTTTGAACCCTTTATTTCTACATTTCCAGAGGGCTGCTACGAGGGTTTGGAATCTTCAAATGCAGTTTGGAGTCACACACATCTCTGGTTTGGGCAGATAATAAGCAAATTCTTGTAGCCTGAGGTGAGGAGGCAGCTCTGCCTTTCAAAACCACCAGGTTTCTGAGGCTGAGATGTTATTTACCTTCCAGCTGGCATGCCCAGAATCCTGGAATGGTCTGGCTTGGAAAGGGCCTTAAAGATCATGTCATTCCAACCCCCGCCAAGATGACTTGTGGTTCACCATCTCCCATTTTCCACTTCATCATAAAAATATTTCCTTGATGCAACAGAGTTTTATTATAAAACAGTAAATTGTTTCCCATTTCTCTGTAGCACTTTTGCATCTGTGCTCTAGTAACTGATACACATCTTCCTGAAAGACATGGCTCTTCCATTATTCCACCTCTTCTATTATCCCACCTCTTCTATTATCCCACCTCTGGCATTCCCACCTCATTGCTTTACCTGACTCATTTCCAAAGCATTGGAAATCCATGATTTGCCATGTGGCCAGAAAATTTACATTCGTATCTTCTAATCTTGAAGGCTGGATCTCTGCAGTTTCTTCTAATAAAGAGACTTTTGTCTCTCCTCTAATAAAAGCCAGCTTCCCATAGCTCACTCCATGGAATTATTGCCATCTTCTTTATGGAACCCTGAGCCACAGGTGAGAGGATTCATTATGTTTCCTAAAAAATCTCTTCCCTGAATGTGTGATCTCTGTCCCTACATCTTGCAGGACCTTGCAGGAAGCAGATGTTTTTGTCCAAGTGGCCAACTCTCTGTACCAGAAACTTGTGTCATGCTTCTCCTCACGCTCCAATAAACAACTAAACAAGCCCAAAACAAAGACGAATTTTCAAAAATAGAACCTCAAACCTAATTGAACCAAATCCAGCCTCTGCACGTGCAAACTGCTGTGTACACTTGGGTTATAGGTAAGAAAACACACATGGAAAATGTCCTGGACAGACATTTATGTTTTCAACTATGAAGCTGAAAGAACACTTCTGTATTGTGCTTGTCTATATAGAAACATTTAAATAACTTTAAAAATATCCTTTGAGTTGCTTTTTAGAAGCTTTGAGTATCTGTGTCACCTATTAACTTCTCCTGAGGGCACTGAACACTCAGAAGAACAAGAAAACCAAGCCCAGGCAGCCCTCGCTACACTTCCAGCTAATGCTTTTCATACATTACAACTTCTGAATGTGTGATTTTAAGAGTTCATGTGTTAATTAGTCCACGCAGGAGAGCATAGCTCTGTGGCAGCCTGAGGATGGGGCAGGGCTGAGGTGCCCCCCTACCTTGGTTTTCAGGAAGCAGGACTGGGAATGCCGGTGCTGCTCCAGCTCATCCTGCACGTGCCTGCAGAAAGCCACGGCGTGCTGCCGTCGGTAGTGGGGGCTGAAGTTCTTGATGATGGCCTCTGTTTTTCCTGAGGCAGAAAGAGAGATTTCATTGTATTGAATGTAAGTGGCTTCACAAAATGTAATGCAGAACCAAAGCACTTCTCACCAACGACCCAAAGTTCTTCTCTTTGGAAAAGAGAAACTTTGGGGTGACCTGACTGTGCTCTTCCAGTCCCTGAAGAGACATGACAGGAAGGATGGAGGGGGACTTTGGACAAGGGCATGTGCTGATAGAACAAGGAGGAATGGCTTTCTCCTGACAGAGGGTAGGGTTGGAAGGGATATTGACAAGGAATTCTGGCTGTGAGGGTGGGGAGGCCCTGGCACAGGGTGCCCAGAGAAGCTGTGGCTGCCCCTGGATCCCTGGCAGTGTCCAAGGCCAGGTTGGAGCAGCCTGGGATAGTGGAAGGTGTCCCTGCCCATGGCAGGGTTTGGAATGGGGGGAATTTTAGGATCTCTTCCAACCCAAACCATTCCATGATTCCATGAAAATACCACCCAAGTGTACCAAGAGCCTCTTGCTGCACAGATCAGGAAACCCTTTGAGATGCATTCAGAGGTGATTTGTCCACAAAAACACTGCCTTTGGGACATTGTTTTTCCTTCTAAGAGTGAGCAAAACATGCCCCAAATGCATTTTTCCAAGGAAAGATGGTATGTGCCCCTCCCTGGAGCCGTGGTGGTTTGAGAGCTGAATGGCTTTTCAAAGCAACCCAGTGACACTGGCTAATGTTTGGCCATATTGGCCAATTTTATCACTTGGTGAGATTTTAAAGCTTACTCAAAGCCTACAAAGGGTTTTTGTAGGCTTAGATGCTGGAGTCTGGTGTTGGTTTTAATGTAAACAGTTCCTCAGTCACACTGCAATAAACACCGATCTTGTATTGTCTCACTATGATCCAGATCTCACCAGTGGCAGCAGCAGCAATGAACACACTGACAGTCTCACTTTTGAGAACCTTAAAAACAATTTACAGGTCATTAACTCATGAAATAAGTTAAGAAATAAGGATGCTTTGCAGACAGGGAAGTGAAGCTAAAACTTAAAGGCATGTGCATATTCAGAGTCTGTGGCAATGCGAAAACCAGAACCTGGTCTATGAGCATCCCAAACACCCTGGATGCTGGAGAGATCCCTTTCTTGGTATTAAAGGGCTTTTTCTGAGCATAAAACAGACAAATGGAATTTCATATCTCAAGCGATTTTGATGCTTTCAAAATTTTGTTTTGTTCTGCTTGGGGAAAAAAATATCAATTTTCTGTAGGAGACAAAAAAAAGGTAGTTCCCAAACTAAGATTTCTTGAAGCCTCTCTATGGACTCCTTAAACCAGGAATGGCGCTCAGCATTCCTGAAGGGCCAAAAAGGGGAACCATGACCTCCAGAGTTCTGGAAAAGCTGAATGACCTGAATCCTAGAATGATATGTACTCTTGAACTGACAACTACCACCAAAAAGGAGTTTCCATGATTTTCTGTATTTTACGCCCCGGGCTGTGAGTCTGCAGGAGCTACAACGAGATCAGGGAGAGCTCTCAACACATTGGCTGTTTCAGGCATATAAACACAGTCCTTCTAAATTATCCGTGCAAAACACCCTGGACTACTACTGGTTTTATTGCCACTTTTCACCAAAAGAACAGGCTTTAAATGCCAGCACAGTTCCCAGAATGTTCATGCCTTTTCCATCTTAAATAATTTTAAATATGGTTAAAAAAAGCAGAGAAGCCATGAGATCATATCAGTGCACAGGATTTTAGGGGAGAAAGTGCACAGGACCCTATGGTCGTCAAATTTATCACATCTGGTTACCTATTTCCATTTTAAAACCCCAAATACGTGTAGCTGAGACTGCCATGGAAAACTAGTTAGTTTGCTGAGGAGTTCACAGAGATGGGCAGTGGCCAAAGGTTTGGTAAGGTGCTTATTTCAGGCCCAGCTCCCATTTGCTCCTCATATGGCACATTACCAAACCTTCCTTTTTAAGACAGATTTTTGGAGACCTCCTGATTATTGGGTATAACAGCAGGATATGGTGCTGCTGAAGCAGAAAATCCCAGCCCTTTAAAAACCAGCCTGCTTTGGGCAGAGGCATAAACTTATTCTCCAAATAAGGACAAAACTTCCCCAAACCTTCTTTACAGCATTTTTTCCCTCTGGCCACAGCCAGCAGTAGGATGTTGCTGGGCACAGCCACAGTGGAGTTTCCTGCTCTGGGTTTGCCCCTGTTTTCCACTGTGGCTTTTTCTTTTCCAGTTTGCAGCAGCCTCTCAATCTGTTTCAGAGGGCTCTGGGACACTGGACCTCACTTGCCTGCTGCCTGCATCCTGTAGTAAAAGGTTGTAGAGGAAGTGGGACAAAGAACAAAATTCTGGGGTTGGGAAAAAAAAACTTCCAACAATCGCAGGAAATACCTGTAATTTTTGCAAAAGTCTTTCAGTTATGGCTAAGTCCCCTCAGAAGTCAGATTCTTCATGTCCCCATTGCCTAGATCAGCTTGAAGGAGGATGGCCAAAGAGAAAGGAACTCTGCAATTCATAGTATTTATAGGAGAGGTATGACATTGATGTCATTTTTCTGTGCAGACTCTATTTACAATTGACCAAAACATGAATCAAGGAGCAAATATTTCAGGATGTTTCTCCCTGTTTCAGGATCTTTGCATTAAAATTACTCCTCCCTCCTAAAATTATAAGTTTATTTAAAGAGATTGTGAGTGGCACCACACGAGGACTCAGCTCAACAGGAATCTCAACACTACCTGTGGGTGGGAAGAGAAGTGGACGGACCCTTGTTCCATTGTTTGCTGATGGATTTTTAAACTCTTTGGGTTTATAGAAGATAAAAATACACTATCTGAAAATAAACATGATGGAAACAGTCATGAGTAACAGAAACTCTTCCCATGAAATGATAACATGGGGCAACGGGAGATAAAATGCTCCAGGGCAGTTGAAAAATGAGTTCCCCTAATTCTTTTCCAAATTTAGTGTGGCTCACTTAGTCAGAGCTGTTTATATGGAGTAAGGCCAACTTTCCCACTTGGTTGGCCTGGCAATGGCACAGCTCCAGCCCCTACAAACGGGATCCAAATCCCAGCAGCTAGGATGTTTATCCCAGGGGGAATGTGGAGTTTGAAGCCTGAAGGCTACCTCCTGTCCTGTGCAGGCCCACCAGTTGGACTCAGTCATCCTCGTGGTTCCCTTCCAACCTGGGGTATTCTATGATCCCATGAACCAAAATTACCACCAGGGAAAGACAGCAGTGGTGGAGGTGGAAGGATTTCTGTCAAATCAATGTGCTGAGGGTCCATTCCCCCTTTGTTGAGGGTTTAGGTCCTGCTCCAGAACAAACTGTGCTGGTGCTTCATGATGCCTCTCCTGCTCTGCAGAACTGCCTTTGCACTTGCTCACTAAACTTCAGCACAAGTTGTGATACGTCTTCTAACACTAAAAACAAATGTCACTGTGCTGAGAAACAAGAAACACCAGTTGTCCCACTGGAAATCAGAAATCACCCCTTGGACTTGTTTCTTCTTGCTTTTCCATTGCCTTTGACCCTCTCAACTGTGTGTCACTGTGCTGGACACTTGTATGTAACTCCCACGTCACCAGACCCACAGCATGGCCTCAAATGCACCACTTTTTAGTGGGGGTTTCACTGCTCTCATTGAAATAAACTGGAATACAACTTTACAAAGCAAGAGCAGTCTTTGGCAAGTGCTCCCAGGAATTCCTGCTGCTCTAGCCACTGGTCCCAGCCTGTGGCATGGCTACGTGCAGCCTGGACAGCTCACCCTGCCACACTCCTCTGCTTCAAGAACATGCTGCCAAGTGCCCAGGATAGAAGCAGGTCAGGAAAACTCAGGGGAAAAGGTCAGAAAACAATAATGTCTTGGCTGGCACACAGGAGAGGGATTGCTCACACTCACCAGACCTGAGCCATTTGGAAGTTAAGGATGGAAAGAGGTAAGGACTTGCCCTAAAACTTGTTATTTCACTCAAATAATGGTGTTTGGTAGTAAGATGAGCCTTCCAAGAGCAGCAGGATGATCATGACCCTTCCTCTTCATAGCACAATTGCTTGCACTCAGCACTTTTTGGGAGGCGTTTTCAAAAAACACTACGAATCCTGTTGGAGGTCTGGGGAATACACATTCTTCAACTATTTAAGCCTGCTAGAAAACACATTTTGTGCCCCAGGGAACATGAACTGTAAAAAAGTAGATGACTTGCCATATTCAAGCAAATCCTAGACAAAATAAAACCTAAAAGAAATAAGCACTGTGTGTGCTGGATGTCAGTACACAAAGCACTTCAAACAAGTGAGACACAACAGGAACAAATCACTTGGTCTTTGTTTTCTTCCACCAAGCCACCAGCAAAGTTGTCAGAAATCAATGTAAAATGATCAACAGATCACACCCACGTGGTGCTGCACCAGCCAGGATCTGGGGACATGTTTTTAAATTATAAAATATGAACTTTACTGTGTTCGTTATTGAGCAAATTCAGTTCTGAGCTTTGAAATTACTACCATCCATATCCATAACCTTATTCTCGCAGCCCTTTAAGGCAGCAGCAAAATGAGTTAAAGCAGTAATTTCAGTGTTCAGCTCATGGGCTGACTTCCTCCCAAATCCAAGATAAACACAAGCTCTGATGGAGGAGAACATCTAAGATTGCAGATGCTCTACCTGAGCCCTGTGAACCAGCTGTAAGAGCAATTTTCTTTGGAATATCCTGACAGTGCCCACCACCTTCCTCTGGGACATGTCAGAGTGCAGTGGGATTTACAAGTGATTCCTCTTTCCCGCAGCCTCCTTCCTTGTACTCAGGGTACCACCCAGCAAGTGTTTAAATGCAAGTGCTCCCAGACTTTACCTTACACATCCAGGCAGGCAATACAAACCACTCTCTTTGTTGTTGAAAGCAGAGCTCAGTTTGATCTTTATTTATAGAAACAGTACTTTGATTATTCCCGAGTCAGGACTTACTACCTGTCCTAACACAAAGGGATGACATACCCAAATCCCAGGCTCTGATTTGGCTGGATCACCTCTCCACAGGTTTGTGTGCACTCAGCCAAACCAAGCTCTCCAGTGGAGACACCCTTGTTCCCCAGGCAGGAATGTGTGGTTTGCACCTGATAAAATATTGAAACCAATTATTTACTCACAGCCCCGTTTTATATTAATGGAGACTGCTCTTATTAAAAACTTATAATTCTGTAACTAACACATGCCCCAATCACCCATTTGCAACACACCCACTGGTAAAGTTCCTGTCAGGCCCCCCAAATTCAGTGCACAGGAGAGGAAAACACCCACCACACCTTCGATCATCCTCTGATTAAATCTCTGCATATAAGCCCTCCCTGAGTGCTTGGTCTCTCTTCTCTATAAGAAGAAATCAATGCTGTTTTGTGAAAAAAAATCAGATTTTTTTCCCAAGTTTGTCAGCTGAGACCATGGGTGTGACACTTGTGCTCCACCAGAAGTGAAGCTTCTCTCTCACAGCAAACCAAACAAACACATTTGTAAGTTCATGTAAACTTGATCCACGGCAAAGGAGGTGCCAAAAATAACAGGCTCCATTCCAGCCTTGCAAATCTCCCTTTCTACAGTTGCACCCAAGTACTTTGTGCTTCCTCAAGTGCTCAGCTAAATGGATTTTATACTGAGATGGACAATTATCCCACAGATTCCATATACAGAACATTCCTCTCAGATGCTTCAAGAGCCTTTCATGCTTCAGAGGAGACCCGAGTGAAACAGAGCTCATGCACCCTAAAAAAAGATTGTCTTTTTGAAGAGTAGTTATGATTTAACTATGGAACTAGTTAACTACTTAACTACTTTCAATTAATTCTGAATACTGTCTCGTTATTAGAAAACGCAGAACTAAATGCAGAGCACTGATCCTGTATAAACCCAGACTGGCTCTTGGGTCAAACTCATAGACTCATTCCTACAGCCAGCTTTCCTTCCCCCTTTCCCTCCCAGACCAGGATCAAGAAAATCCTTCCCAGGAAATGCAGAGACAGGACTACCACACCTCTGCTCTATGGCTGACCATCGTTATCCTGACTGCACATCCTCCACATGTTCACTGGGCTCTGCTGTAACCTGGAGCTCTGGAGGACATCCCACTGCAACCATGACACTTCCAAGCTGCATCCTTCACAAGAAGCATGGGATTCCCTCTGACTGCACCACAGGTTGCCAGGGAATTTTATCTAAAATCAGCTGCTGTTAAGATGGATTTAATATCAACCCACAACTGCAGAGCAACAGGCTGGGGTGGCACGGATTTCATGCCCACCTGGAATGGAGGAGCAACTTCCACCAGGTACATCCACTCCTTCAGCATCATGCCAGCTCTGGGACAACACTCCCACAGCTGCCTCCTCCCTTCTCCAGCCATGTCACCTCTCGTGCTGGGGAAAGGATGGAGCACCTCTCCAGATGGAGATGGGTCCTGCCCAGGCAGCATCAGCAGGGAGCCACTGGCACTGCTATGGCCCTCCCAAACATGGGGCTGGAGCAGGGAAAGGGGAGAACAGTGGGAAGGACTGAATTTTTAACCTTAAAATGCCTGAACTGTGGGCAGTGAGATGAGCCACTCCTCTCTCAAACAGCCAGCTCTGCAACGCTCACGCTGCCCAACTGTTATTTAAGGGACAAGAAAGATTTCATGAGTTGCCTTTGCACTTCTGTCAGCTTAAAAATATCCCAATAACCACGAATTACATAAAGGGCAAAGCTTGTGGTTAATCAAGCTGAAACAAGCCCAGTGGGAGCCAAGGGTTTGATTAACACTGTGTCAGATAAGCTTATCCCAAGGGCTGCTGGAATTTATCCTTTATTGGTAGTGGGGTGAGAAGCAGCTACACTATGTCTACAAACAACTCTCATGGTCAAATTCAACCATGGTAAGGTCTGAGGATACGTTATTTATAAGCTTCTTTCACAGCACCAGAACTAGGGATTTAACAAACAAATGAACCCAGTCTAGTCCCTGGGGAATTAAACTCTGCTCTGTAGCAAGCAAATTCAGGGAAGGTCAATGGTTTTCAAGTTTTGGGTTTTTTTTAACTCCCTGATCCTCTAGTGGGGACACAGACGCCAAGCATGTCTTGAGCAGCTTTCTCCAGTGCAGATCTCAGCATCACATTGCACATCACGGGAGGTCACACCAAAATGTTTCTTGGGAACATTTAAACAGCTTTCCAAACTCATAAGCCGAGGCATCACCCTTTAAATGAGGATGATGTATTCCCTCTTCCCTCCCTTTTGGGGGACAGGCTCAGTTACTTCACTGCCCAACCATCCCCAGGGCAAACTAACAAAAACATTGTCACGCTGGAGACACTGATAAGAGAAACAACCATCTTCACAACCCTAACTGGAGGTTTTTCTGACTGTATATATTTTTTTTTACTCCACCTCCTGCTTTACATTGAGCTTGAACACCAAAAGTGGTGAAATATTTCCTTCATAGTGCATTTTCAGTCATCTGCTTCAGGCTCTAATTTCATGTGCCTGCAAGAAAATTCAACTCTTGTCACAGCAGAATACTGGGGAGAGGATGGGAGGACTTGCTTTAAAAAACTTAGAAGTTTGAGTGAAGCATGATTTCAAAACCTCTTTAGTCTCTCATATATTTTGTTGTTACAAGGCCTGGTGATACAATGGAAGCACTTTCTGATGCCACATGGGCTGTGTTGGCCATAAAGATGCTATAGGAGGAATTTTTCAAGGCTGACAAATCCTAGAAGACAAAAATGTTCCACAGCACTGTGCTGTGGTTAATCTTTCCCTAAGCCAAACTGGACAATTTCTCCTTACTGACAGTGTGTTCTCATGTTCAGAAAAAATAAGATTATATCCTTAAACACGTTTGCTAAATCTTTAGAAATAAATGGATTAAAAAAGGATTGCATTCACACCTTGTAGGAAATACTGCCAAGCATTAAAGGGTCTATATTCATGCAACTGAAAGTCTCTCCTTTTAGAAACAAACCCACTGTACTTCTCTGTGGATGAGAATGCTTCCCAGAAAAACCACACTGTTCACTGGCTTTTTAGTTCTGCAGAAGAGACAGGAGGAAGCATTGGTGCCTCATCCTGTGGGGAAGGCTTCTTCACATGGCTGCTAAAAAGCATCATTTAAGGTACAGAGCTCAGAAAACAAGTGTAAAATTATTACATAAATCTGCTCACCCAGCCCTGTGTCAAACAACAAAAATAAAGAAGTCTTTTTTTTTTCTGTGCATATTAGAGATGGGGAAGGGAAACTACAGCTCTGTGATGTAACAGATCAGCTTTAGAATTCAAATTACTGGAGAAACACCCAGTGGTACCAGAGCATCCACAACCTGGGTCTGGGCTTCTTCAAGAAGGTTTGGCACTCACACTTTACTCTGACTCTCCTACAGCAGCTGCTGCAGCCCCCAGGTCCCATTTCAGGCTGGGCCAGAGCCTTTTGCTCCCTTCCAGCTGTGGGAAGGGGGCAAAGCAAACACAACTGGCTGCAGCAGAGGGCAGGGCGTCTCCCCTTCCCTCACCAAACCCACGAGATCACTCCAAAAGTCCCTGCTGAATTTGGTCCAGGGCAGAAGAGAGAGAAAATGAGGCAAAAGGGCATGAAAATAAATGGGAACTGGCAAACAGAAGATGGGAAATGGTCCTCTGGCTGCCTGGGACTTCTCAGTATGAGAAGACCACTGCCAGTGGTCTCCTTTTCCCTCTTTTCTCCCATCCAAAGTCAAGCAAGGCCATAACCAAGATCCCAGTCTTTCCAAAGCACTGTAAAAGAAGAAAACAAAGTGATTTGAACATTTTTGGAGAGGCTTTTTTTCCAAAGCTAAAAGGACCCGCTAGACTTAATTAATCATTCTTTACTTGGCAGAGTTTCTGCCTTTGATTCTTCTGGATTAAAGTCTAACAAAAGCATACCTTCCACTAGCAAATCTAGAATAATGCCAGAAATGTTATCCTGAAAAGAGGTCAAGTACAAATTCAAGCAACCTCTAACCTTCTGCAGCTTCAGCAGTATCAAAGATGAAGGATTACCTTCATATTCCCCAGACCTGCTCTTCCTACAACCCACCAGTGCCAGCAACCCAAATCACCAGAGGCAGACTACCCCCGGGTCACAAGAGGAATTTAAAGGAAAAGGGAAAAGGAAGAACTGTGTTCAGAGAGAATTTGATGTAAATGGCCCAGGGGACACACACAAAGGATGATCATTATCTTACTGTCACTCCTGAGCCAATGCTGGGGTTTAATGTCTCTTTGTTCCAGCACGCTGCTGAAAGTATTTATTTTCATTTGCAGACTTGTACTTTTAGCCATAATTCTGAGAAAGGCTGGAGCTCCACTGAGTGTCTGGCTGTGACTCCCAGACAGGAGCAGTGACGGTGTCACTTGTGACACACAACTCTGCAGGTGGAGCCTCAGAGTCTCCCCCTTTCCTCCACAACCTGGTTTCACCAAAGTCACCCCTGCACAGTGAAAGCCAGCTCAGAGGGGTCACATCCAGCCCCTGACAGTGGCAAGAGCTGGCCAATATTCTCCTCCAGCACTCGTGAAAGCATCACTTAGAAGACAACAGCGTCAGTGCTGGTGTTTGTTCCCTCCACTTCTAAGAAGACTTCCCAGCAAGAAGCACCACTCACTTATTGTCCCTCTCACTATACGTGTGTTTGAGGCTCCTCAGCCACTTCTTCCGCCTCAGTGTTTCAATGCTCCTTCCTTTTTCAAAAAAAAAGAAACATGAGTTGCCTCATTTCCTCTCCATTTATCTTTCACGTTCAGAAGGGCTTCTGACAACACAACACGACTTGAAATGAAAAAACCAAACCAGAAGCACCTCGTTCCAGCTCTATGTTTGTACAGTAGGACCACGTGAGCTTCTGGGCTCAGAAAAGCAGCTGGGCAGGTTATTATTAGGAAGAGGAAATTTGTTCCTGACAATTGATTTGGAAACGGGTCAGGGAGAGCTCTCCTGCAGGTTCACAGTCAGCTGAGCCTCTCGGGCTCTTCAGTAGGACCTCCGTGTACAGACACCCCAAAAGGACCTGCTCATCCACCCTGACTTGTGACAACACACAACCAAAGATGTTTAAGGCTTGGTTTTATATCCATGGTAGCAACACTCTAATTAGTGCATTTAACAGTTTCCTGTCATTGCTCTTTGTACAATTGACTCCGGAGCTCTAATTTTGTAAGTCTCAGCTCTTCCATCACAGGTCTCCATAAATTCTCCCCACCAATCCAATCTGAGCTCCTATCAGTCTCTTTCTGGAGAAGAATTATGGTCCTCTGTTTTGTTTATCTATATCCAAACTTAAATTCTTCGTCTTTCCATATATTGCAAAATGCTTTATTCAGGATGCCAAGGACAAAACAGCCCTAAGAATTCAACATGCGAGAGCTGATAAGAATAAAACAGCTTTTGTCTGACAGGAGTTTCATCTGGCAAATTTATTTATATCAGGTTACACTTTCATGTTGTGAATGCAGAAGTAATCACCAGTAATGTGACTTTAAACATATTTAGGTCCCGTCTACTCAAGTGCACTCTGAGTACACCAGAACATTTCCTGTCACTGGGGAGACAGCCAGGCAGCAAAGTCAGCCACAGACCCCCGGCTGGGGAGCAGGGTGCTCCCAGAAGGGGTCACAAAATGCAGGTCTTCCTAAGACAGAGCAGGTTTGGGAGAATAATAAACAGCTATGAGTGATTATGTGGTACTGCCGTGACATTTCCATGACATTGTATTGCCCTCTGTGTCCATCCCCAATCTCCCCAGTTAAGTGACTGCACAGGACAAGGCAGAGCCTGTGAGATGGTCTGGGTTTTGCTGCAGCCTCTGCAGGGCTGCCCTGCAAAACTCTGCCTTGAGCCCACCTAAGTGCCCAGTATCCACACACTGCCTCTAACAGAGCAACGCCCGCTTGGAGTCTCATCCAAACCCGAATTCCTCCAAAGGCTGCCTGCATTTCCTGACCACAACTGCATTTCAAGCCATGTCTGCATCCTTTGAGGGTGGCTTAAAGTCATCATGAGGCTTTCTGAGAAACAAATGCAGGGGAACCACATAAACCCATTTTCTATCTTCATCTGGGCTGATGAGCTTCACCAGCCTGATGAAACAAGGGATGAGCTCTGAATTTCTACAAAATATTTTCCCACCTAACAGCACCCAGTGTGGCTTCAAAATACCCTCAAGAGGTTTTGAATCCACAGTAACCCTTCAGAGACCTCTCCACCCCTTATTGCTACTCCTAGAGACCTTCACTATACATATACAGGGCACCTCTTCTGATGAGATGCTGCTCACGCAGTAGCAAAACTTTTTGGTACCCTGGGACACTATTTCTTTGCTATTTACCCTTTCAGGCCTCTCTGAGCCAACAGTTTCACCACAGGTTTTGCATAAACCCAGCAGCTCCACACAGGCAGGCTTCCTGGTTAATGAAAAAGCAGAGCAGTGAGAAGGATGAGAGAACAAGAACAAGCCAGGAACTCTGTGAGTCTGGAAAACTGTACTCACAAAAGCTAACAACATGACTCACGGATTCTTTATAATTCCTGAAAAATTTCTGAAACAGTGTTGAAAAAGTGCATCTTATGGTCTCTGCTCTGAGCTTCACTAGCAAAGATGCACCAAACTTTCTGGGGTTTCCAGAAGTGCTGGACACCACCACCAGGAGGGTGCTCAGCACCTCTGAAACCAGGCTGAAAGTCTAAATGACAATGGAAATTCTAAAAATGACAGGTTTTGTGTGGATGTATTAAAAAGACCTCCCTAGTGGGCTTCAGAAGAACCTGCTGCAAGAAAAATATGAAAGCACCAGATCTTATCTCATGCAAGAATGACTAGTGCAGAGCAATGGGAAGAAAGTCAGAGCAGATAGTGCAGCCCTGGCTTCCACACTGAGCAGATGTACCCTGAGAGGCTTTTTAAACTCTTCATTTCAGAGGGTTCCTCTAATTTGTAACACACCATATCTTGAAATTGAAAGAAAACACAGAATTATAGTCAAGAAACACGTAAGATACAGAAGTAACACTGCTTCCCTGGTCAGCAAACGTGGTGTGTTGTTTAAAAAAGCTGTTCAAATAAAAATGAAAGTCTCTTAAATGCATTAGACCCAGTTTTCTTGCAAATCTGCTCTGGAAAACTCATTTTTAAAACATACGCTCTTTGCTTGTCTAATGCATATTGTGATTAACATATTATTCAGTCTGGAATAATTACACATCAGAGAGATGCCTAATAAGCTTATCTTTATCTTTAAACTCTGCAGAACTAAAAAAAAGGTCCCAAGCATATTTTATCAACACAGAATGGTGTCAGCTGACAGATACAAAACACAGTCCATTATTAATGTGGTTCCAACCAAGAACCACATGAATCAATGTTATGGGCTTGTCTTTGCATTGTTCAGGACAGAGGGACTCCTGAAGGAAAGCAAGAGTGTGTCCCAGAATTGTGAGACTTCACTGTGAAGATAAAAGAAAATTAGCCACATAATATGGTAAAGAAAATACAGAATTTAGGCAAAACTGCATTTTATCAGCAGTGTGCACTTCACTGGAAGGCTCCAAAAGGTTTTCAAACAGCTGCTACAAGAAGCACCAGTGAACAGAAACACTTGGATTTACAACTAAAATTGACAAAGAAATATTTTCAGTTACCATAACCATATTGTTTTAGACTTACATCAGATAAAAGCCATTTCAACAGGAAAACCTGCCTTAGCCAACAGCTGGAAAACTAATAGCCTTATTCTGGAAGGAAAGGGGACTTACTACTTTTTACAGATGTCTCCATTCTCATAATCCAAAAAGAAGTTACAGCTATGAATACAGAGATGGGCCCCATCTGAAATACAGCTTTCACATCCTCCCAAGGCTGTGCACACTCACACCCCTGGCACAGACTCAGCCTGTACATAACAGCCACAGAAACCCCACTTCTGTGCACCAGCCCCAAATTCAGCTGCATTTTTGGGTCTCAGAAAATCACCCATCCTTTCCAACAGCAGAACTCCAGACACTGAGGCATCAGAGGCTGCACTTTATTTCAGAAATGACTCTTTGCAGATAGTAACAATAAACCCCAGCCAGTGCCCCAACACTCAGCAAGCTCCAAGTTTAGGAGCACCCCAAGGCAAGTGTGAATTCAGTTTACAACCATGAAAGTAGCACCTGCCAATGCCAAGGCCACAGAACCTTTCCGCTGACCACACTTCCTGCTGCCTCAATATTTAAGGCCCACAAAGGAAAAGCCATGTGGCAAGATGAGTAACTGACAAGCCACAAGCTCTTGCTCCAAATCAGCACGTGGTGTTTTCTGCCCCTACCAACCTGCTGGGTTTGGATCTTTGTTTACAGTGGTAACTCCCTTGCCTCTCGCTGTGGTATCAGCTTTAGTCATCCCCACCCTGCTGCAAGATGTGCTGCAGCTTCATGTTTTTTCCAAGCACAAAGGAAGTTGGTGATAAATGGAGATTGGGCCTTCCTTCTTCATCCACTTCAAACTCAGCTTCTTCCCCCAACAACCCTCAACAACTGCTCCAGTTGATGGTTTGTCACCACGACTTGGCTGCAGCTCCCAAGGGATTACCATGAAAACATCAAGCCCTTAATGCCCAATCAACAAAGTCTTCTGCAGAAGCTTCTTTTGTCACAAACCTCGGGAGTGTTTCACCAAACAGAGTCTCAGTTTTGTTCTGGGCATTCTCCCTCCCCACAGCTTCCCTTGGGTTTAGTAGGACATCATAGAAGCATGGAATCATAAAGATCATGGAGTCCAAACTGTGCCCCATCCCCACGTTGTCCCCCAGCCCAGGGCACTGAGGGACATGGCCAGTCCTTCCTTGGACACCTCCAGGGATGGGCACTCCCTGGGCAGCCCCTTCCAAGGCCTGACAGCCCTTTCCATGATATTCATCCTGAACCTCTCCTGGTGTAGCTTGAGGCCATTTCTTCTTGTCCTGTAGAAAGGACTACTTTGTTCAAGTGGAAGTGTCCAAGGCCAGGTTGGAGCAACCTGGGATAGTGGGAGGTGTCCCTGCCCATGGCAGGGGTGGCACTGGATGGGATTTAAGGTCCCTTCCAACCCAAACCATTCAATGACTGACCTTTTCTCTCCAAAGGCACCAATTCAGCTGAGATCAGCTGACAATCGGGGACATTTTGGGGCTCCTCCGTGCAGACACATCAGATGCAACCCTGACATCCAGATACCTCACAAACCATCACTAACCTCAAACATCCCTTGCTTCCTGGGCTCAGAGCAAAGACTGGTGGAGCACAAGCAGCAGTGGTTAAAGGTACTATTCTTTACAACCACACCTAAAAATACCATCTGCTACTCAACTTCATGTTCTCTGCCCCACTCATTGCAGTGCTCTCAAAGTTTGGGGCACGGTGAGCTGGAAACAGTAGGAACCTCATTTATCTTTCAGGAGGTAAATATACCCCCAAAGAACCAGATCCTGTCTCTGTGTCTGCTACAAAAACGTGTGTCACTCACAGGAGAAGCTCCCAGATGGCTCTGCCACCTTCATTCTCTTACACAAGTGCTGAGTGCCTGCAGACACAGCCAGAACCTGGCTGGAAATTTGGGCAGAGCATTCAAACAGTTATTTCCCTGCAAAATGAAGCACTAGGTTTGTCAAGTCCCAGACTAAGAGCTGTAACTCCTCATGCATGAAATCAAACCCCACCACCTCTCACAGCATGTCAGCAGGAAGATCAGCTGAGCGATGCCTGCATGGTGCTTTGGAGCTTGGCAGGTGTGCAGGAAACCTCAGAAGGAAGGAAAAAAACCCAAACAATGAATCTGGGGCTTCCTACTGAATGAAACCAGGAGAAAAATACACCTAAAAGCTGCCTTTCCAACCCAGTCTCCTTCCAGCATCAGCAAGGAGTTCAGGGCTTCAGATCCATGAACTTTTCCAGCTCACACATAAGCTTAGAGGGTACAAAGATGTTTGGTTAGAGGGTACAAAGATGTTTGCTTTGCCTACAGGGGTGAACTGGTAACTTTGCAGCTGTTTTCTAGCTTTAACAGAGGGCAAACATGGAAGCAACAAGGTTTAGTTCAGCAGGTGAATGTAGGCTGTGTTTAGAAACCCTTCCCACTCACTCCTGGTTTCCCTTATTCCACCTCTGTAGCCCCCAAGCCCTTCCCTCCCTTTGCAGGATACACCCGAGCTGCTCAACAGCTCCAAAGAGAGGAAAAACATGTTTTCTTTAATTTAATTCATTAAAAAAAAAAAAAAGCTCATCCATTTTAGCTGCAGTTTTCTCAAAATGGCAACTTGAGGCAGACACCCAGCATGGAAACTTCAGTCTGGGCAGCTGGAGGCTGGCAAAGCCTCATCTGCAACTGCAAACAGTGGAAAGTATCTGGCAGACTAAATTACAATGATACTGCTTTACAGAATACCCCTAAAGAGCACAGACCTTGCCATTAAATCTTTGCCTGAGGATGATGAAAACTTGCCTTTCCTCTAGTGTGACCACTCCAGTATGTGGAATATCAAGTGAAAATACATAAAGATCCTCTGTATCACCTTCAATAAAAGCAAGTTGGTCTTCAGACAACATTCACCCAAGGTATTTAACACCCCAATGCTGCTTCAAAACCAGCTCTTCAGTTACCAATGTCACGACGAAGCCCCGCAGAGAATCCCAGCACAAACAGCAACTGTGGTTTCATGCAGAGGAAGGAAAACATCACGTGAAGGTTTAAGAACGCCTTCCTAAAACAAGAGATGAGAGGGGCTGAAGGAGGCTAAAAGGACAGAGAGCTGGATGCCAAGTGGTGGGATGGGGGTGGCACCTTGAAGCAATGATACCCATGTACCTCTGAAAATAGCGAGGAAAAGCTCCTTGGCAGGCACATGAGGGCACATGAGGGTGATTTTTTTTTAGCTGGAACCCCAAGCACACGGGACTAAAAACTGGTAGGAAATCCAGGAAGGCATTACTCCAGTGAATGGGCCATTCCAGGAAGTGAGCAGGGAGCTGGTGTGCATGGTGAGATGGCTTTTGAGCGCCCCAAAACCTGCAGCTCTCCTCGCCTGGAACATAAACCTTCAGGGGAAACCTCAGGTGTTTTTATAATATAAAGAAGCTGTAGGTATTTTTTCCTAAGGGTGGATATGAAAGCATTTAGTGAGAGGCTGAGAGAGCTGGGATTGCTCAGCCTGGAGAAGAGAAGGTTTCAGGAAGACCTTATTGCAGCCTTGCACTACCTTAAGGGGGCCTGGAAAAAGGAAGGAGAGGGCAGGATTAGATCAGACATCAGGAAGAAATTCTTTACTCAGAGGGTAGTGAAACAGTGGAAGAAGTGTCTCAAAAAAGCTGTGACTGCCCCATCCCTGGAAGTGTCCAAGGCCAGGTTGGATGGGGCTTGGAGTAAACTGGGATAGTGGAAGGTGTCCCTGCCCACGGCAGGGGGTAGAACAAGATGGGCTTTAAGGTCCCTTCCAACCAAACCATTCCATGATTTTATGATTCTTTGATCACAAGAATCATCTAGAAGTCCAGCTGGTCCCCAGCACATCCCTCATTCATCACCTCTGCCTGGCTGGGACCCATCCAGTGCAGCAGGAACTGCTCTGAGGTTTGGCACTGCTGCTTCTCCTGGTCCTGGCACAACCTGGTCCCATGCCTTTGTTTCTCTGGACCTTTGCTTTATCTTTAGATGTTTTTCCTGCTTAAACAGTAACAACCAAGTACAAGGACTGCTTTAGCCTGCTTGTACCATGGACACTCTTTGTGAGGACCAACATGTCCCCCACACAACAACCCACATGAAACTCAGGTTTAAATGACCCTTTCTGTGAGTTGCCTGTATTGTGCCTGTTGGAAGCACGATCCAGAATGGACCTGGAAAAACAGCAACAGTTTTGGGAGCTATGAATGGATCAACTTACACCGATCCCAGTGATGTCCTTAAAGTCCAGTATGGTTTGGAAAGGCCTCACTAGTGCTGCTGGTGTCCTGGAGAGCCCACAGACAGCCCAGGCACTGACGTGGGTGGCTTTCTGTGCTGGTACCGGGGAGGATGTACCACGTTCTCTGTCTGAGCAATGACGTGTAGGAAGAACAACCTGAACATCAGCTCATAAATCATGACACTTTGCATAAATCTTAAAAGCAGGATTTGTTCTGAAGCACAGACCATGGCTCTGCTCCTGGGGACATATGGAAAGTGGGGAGCAAGCCAGAAACCTGTTGCTGGTTTTCCACGGAGGAGTGGAATTGCTGCACCCAATGCCTGCAGCGCCCCAGTGCCAGGCATGGTGTGAGGCAGTGACAGCAGCACGGGCTGCTCTGACCTCGAGGGTTGGCACAGCCCTCCCTGAGATCCCAGAGCGTGACCACACAACTGCAGCAACACCCACACGGGGCCTCTCCCTTCACCTCCCCAAAATCTACCTGGGAGACACTCGGCTGCTGGGGCACTGACCAGGGAGTGCACAGAACCACTGACACTGTCACCCACAGCAGGGCTGTCACCCTCTGCAGCATCTGCTGCTCAGGGCACGGCAGCAGAGCAGGCTGACAATCAGCCTCAGCACAAACAGCATCACAAAGTTAATCACTGGCTTGGGATGAGAAAACGTATCTGGAAAATATTATTCTACACCTGCTTTCATTTATTTCCTAGAAGAATTTCAACATGCAAAAATAATCTCCATGTTTTTGAAAACTGTATTGCTTTTAACTTCTTAGTCATCAAAGCAGAACAACCCAAGTCAGCGTCGCTTTTGTTTTCTACTTCCTGCTACTGCCAGCTAAGACAACTACTTAGCTTTAAAAAAACTGCAATAAAAAAAGATATAATAACTGAACAGCAACATTGGTAGCACTATAACGATCTAAATATTTAGGCTTAAAGCCTCAGTTCTACCCACAGTTTAAGAGCAACTACTTGTGTCAGACTTATTAATTAATATCACAGATGCATGAAGATTAAAGGCTTATTATTTCAAGAATTAACAATTAAATACCCAGCGAAACTAATTCACCAAAATCTTAGGTTATACATACCAAGATAAGCTGCAGTACAGAATCAGCAGCAAACTTTTTTATATGTGTAAGACCAATAAAAAGGTACAGGATCAAGTTTTTAGGAGCTTTTTAGTTTTTTCTTCACACAAGTTTGAGCCATTTGCACAAGCTTAATTCTTGCTTTGATCTAAGAGTTGGCCTTGTTTCACCACTGTCCCTAAACCACAAAAGAAAGTAAAATGCTTGCATGCATGTTCAGAAACTTGAAACACTTTTAATTGTTTTAATTGTTTAAGTGTGAGGACAACAGCATATTTATTCCAATCAAAAGGAAAAAGCTGTACTTTAAAAGCCTGTTCCTTAGGAATATCATCCTTCCCCACCTAACACTGGCTTTGCAGCTGCCACTGCCCAAAGGCACCACCACCAAAGCTGCTTTCATCATCCCAGGGCTTGCTTCTTCTCCCTCTAACATCAATAAGATGTCTATCACATGCAAAGACTGTCTTATAATTTATGGCCAAGCCACATTAATTTAAGAACATCCAAACTTCAAGATTTTGGAAAACAAAATGTGTGCCTCTCAACTACAGGATTTTGGGCAAAGATGAGCTTATTTCTCCCTTTTTCTATTGAGAAGAGGCTCTTTGCACTGATCCCTGTGTCTAATTCAACACTGTAAATAGTTTTGTCTATAGAGACAGCAAAAAAGCATGAAAAATACCACATCTTCCCCCACCCCCTGGGGTTTCCTTTCCCTCACGCAATCTAAAAACAGATCTTCTTCAGCAGAAAGAAACCACCCTTGGGTTTCCAACCCCAGTGATGCAGCACATCAGCTTTAAGGGTATGGCTTGCTTTGGTGTGAGGGAGATCCAGATGATCCTGCACAACCCAATTCCCACATGCTCTGGGACAACTTGGAGCTGGGACACAAAATGGGTAACTGGGATTTCTGGGTTTAGGAAACACAGAAGGTAAATGGGATGTGATCACAGACAATCCTTTTATTGACAAACTGAGGAACAAAATCTCACCTCCTGCTTTGATTAGGAAGTTCTTGGCCATGCCCATTGCAGACAAAGTGGCTGTAAACTTCCAAAACTGCTCGTGGGACTTTTGAGAGAAGTTAATAAATGGGACTGCATGAGCAATGGAAGCTGAACAGAGAAGGTATTTCCTGCCTTAATCTCCCAAAGCCAAAATCTGGAAGATACCAAGGACAGTAAATTCTGTTCAAGTTGGGTGGCAAATACCTTTCCCATCAATCACATCCCTGGATGCCTTTTGCTTGCATTCAGTTGAAAGTAAGAGAAAGTGCCTGGCTCCCTGAATCAAACACTATAAAAACCAAGGAGAAGCTGCCTCTCCTTTCCAGCACAGGCAGAAATCATTTATCAAATCTGTGGGATGAAAACTGCCACTGGCTCCAACAGCAACAACTTCTCTGAGCACTAAAACTTCCGAGAAAACAAGTAAAGCCAAAAGGATTTCCTTCAAAATCTCATTTCTTAAGGTCTTCAAGAACTTGGAAACTTTGCAAGGTGCATATAACAGAATCTCATACGCATACTAAAATTTGAATTTTTGGGAGTTGCAGATAAATCCTGTCACCTTTCACCATAAACCTCACGATGTGAAAAGGGAAAGCAGCCTCTCAGGACTATGACACAGATGCTGGTAATTCCAGAGAGACACCACACACAAAATCATGGACTGGTTTGGGTTGGAGGGACCTTAAAGCTCATCCAGTGCCCCCCCTGCCATGGGCAGGGACACCTTCCACTATCCCAGGGTGTTCCAACCTGGCCTTGGACATTTCCAGGGATGGGGCAGCCCGGCTCTATATGATGCTACAGCCACACTCACCTGTGGAAAACAGGATTTCTGAAACATGGCACAACACAGCTTGTAGGGGGCTGAGAGCAAAGGCAGCCAGGTTTTTCACAAAACTCTGTTACACTTGCAGTCACATTCCAAATTAAAACCACAAGGACTGTGTGACAGTTGAAGGCAGAAAATCCAACACCTCCTTCTCAGGGCCTGTCCAAAAAAGGCCAACTTTTCCACAATTAATTCCAAGCCATTCTTCCATCCTCCAGCACGCCACTGCCTGGAATTTCACTCCAACGCTCTATCAGGCACTTGGGGTATCTCCCTCCGAGTCAGTGGGACTGATCTCCATACAACCAACAGAATTTATTCAGATTGTTTCCTGTAAGGTCAGTGACCCATTTCCTCATCTTGTCTTTCAAGTAAAGGGTAAACCAGGCTGCCCTTTTGTCTCAAAATGTGACTCTCTGCTTTTCAAGTACACTGCACCTTGTAGGAAACATCCACACGCTTTTACCATAATGCAAAAAGAAGTGTCTTAATTAATATCACACTGAAGTTCACAGGCAAAACAAATGGCTAGAAAGAAATTTCTTACAGACATTAAGTAAAAGCTTTCACTGTCAAGTGAGAAGAAGAACAGCTAGAAGGTCTGCTTGGAAAAACATCCTAAACCATGAGGAAACTCACAGGGTGCATCCCTGGGTGCTGCAGGGTCACAGCACTGTCACTGTGCCCCTTGGCCAGGCTGTCCCATCTCCCTGGGTGAGGAAAGATGGAAAAGAAGGCAGAAAGATAAAACTGCATTTAAACAAACAAATCCAAAGTAAATGACTACAGAGCCTCCTTCTCTGCACAGCTGTATGTTGGTAGAAATGGTTGGATGGGACATGGCCAAGCATGCTGAGCACCTGGAACAAAAACAACCTTCAAAGAACTTCAGGTTTTGGTACCCTAAACTCTTTTGAAGATGCACCTGTTGAAATTACTAGTGTTGGGTGCTTGAAATCTCTCCACTTCTCCAAATTTAAAAGAGATTTGTTCCCAACACGCCACACGTGACAGAGCAGAGCTTTGCTTCTGAGATTGCAGAAATACAAGATCATCAAGACTTTCAGGGCATTTCCACCTTCTGCCTGCTGGGAGATCCACTTCCTTTATTGTTTCTTTTCTAATATTAGAGAGGCAAAGATTTTCCATCAGCAATATTGAAACCTCCAGCACAATCTCTCAGACTGTGCTAAATTGCTTTAACAGGCACTTTCACCTTATTCCTCAATTCCAGGATGGAATCCTGAGTCTGTAACTCCCCTGGGCCACTCCCTGTTGGGTGTAACACTCATCAGGCATCATTAGACAATGCACCCAATGAACACCTCCCATCAGAAGTTTAGCCCATGCCTCATCAAACTGAAAGCAGGAATTTTTATAATAAACTCTTTTCACATGACCAACTCCCAGTCTCCTAATTATTACTGCCATGTTTTAAACTCCAGTTCACTCACATCCTGAATAATCCCCATGTAGTCCCACCAAAACCCCACAAAGAAGGATTATCTCTGCCACAAGTCGTCTTTTTCAAGGCTTCAGTCCAAAACTTAAGAGGAATTACTCTAAAATTTTCTTTTCGTTTCAGAGGACTTTAAATCATTTTACTGCTGACAATGTGTATTTAAAATATCTTACGGATCTTGGATATATGGAAAAATGTCTTTTTCCATAGGTATGGTTAGAAAAACGGGCTTGGGGTGCCCAGCACAGAGGACCCCTTTGAAGCTGCTGAGGTTCCCAGACTGGTAATGCTGCAGTTTCTGTGCTCACTGCTCCTTGCTGGCACTACACGGCCTCCCACTCTCCCCTAAATATCCTCCACCCACCTTCTCCCCATGGACACAAACTGTCCCCAGCACTCAAAGGAGTCCCTGCTGACTCATTTTCTATGATTTTACTATGACAGTAGTCTCCTTCAGGTAGGAGTTAGCAATGTTGAATGTTGACAATTTATTCACAATTTCATCCCGTAATGATGGCCAATTTTCACTAATTTTTACTCAAAAATGACCAAAGATGCTGTGATGGCTTGCAAAATGAGATATAAATATATGGAGTTCCTCAATGCAGAGACTTTCTGACTACAAAAACTGTTTTGCAAAGCATTTCCATCCCCAAACTGCCTTTAGGCAGTTGTGTCAAACTTCACAGGGATGATCCCTGGCCTTGCCATTCCAAACACAGCCCCATACCCTGCAAACACCATCTGAAAAATCACACATTGGCATCACGTATTCTCTTCTTAGGCATTATTTGCTGTAGGAAATGCACATTATCATGTCAATAATTATATTTACTGACTTTCGGGCCAGGATATCACCCAAGATATTGCACACACAGATCTCAATCCTTTGCAATTTGGCGGGTTCAATCCCATCACTTCTTCCTTAGGAGCACACAAGTTGGAAGTAGTTTGAGGTGGAAATCACAACCTCTGCATTCAGTAACCGAGACAATGCGTGGGATGTCTTCCTGGTTTTCTCTGGGATTCATTTCTCCAACTGGTCTGACAAGGCTCCAACTTATCCAGAGGGAATCAAGAGACAGCAAAGTGTCTCCCAGGCTCTACCTGGGGGTGCCTGTGCTGAGGGCCAGGTTCTTGATGGGTTACACAGACACCTATTTGAATGGTTTTACATATTTTAACATAATTTTACATGTCACATAATTTCTGTCCTCGTCTGGTTCTCCTCTCAGTCCTCAAACAATGTGAGCAAAGACTTTTGCAAGTTAGAAAACCTGTAGAACTGTGTCCACAGTGTAGAAACTATGACGGAATCATGGAATATCTTGAGTTGGAAGGGATCCAGAAGGATCATTGCATCCAACCCAAGGTCCTGCACAGGACACCCACCCCTTTAACCCTCAGCCCCTCATTTCCATTCATTACACTGTCTTTTAGATTAAATGTTGTCTAAATGAACTTCAGGGCCTTACAACACATTTAATTTCAGACAAATTAAATTATCATTAGTGCAACATGAAATTCATCGTGACAACGACCATGAACCAAACCAAACTCTCACTTGAAGTAATGCTCAGGATTTCCTGTCTTGAGGCTACTGAGTGAGCATCCCAAAATGCACAGTTTGCAGAGAGTTGCTCTAAATAAGATGTGTGAGGCAGCACCCTCGGGCTTGTTATCCCCCAATGTCCCTCACCAGTGCCATCCCATCCGAGCACTAGGGACTGACAGTTCTGCTGACAAAAAGCAGGTCTTTCCCTTCCCTTTTCACTAAGGGCACCCCTGAAGCATCTTGAGAGGAAAAGACCCCCAAAAGCTCCCAGCCCACCAGAAAAACCCACCCAAGCTTTACAAAGCCAGCTAAAAACCGGACACACACATCCAGCCCTGCTTCCCACGTAGGGATTTCCCAACCCTCCACCATGAGCTCCCAGCTCTAATTCTAGTTGATGTCCAGGGCAAAGACCTGCACGACTTCCTCTTGCACAACTGTGAAGAAATTAATAAGCTCCCTGAATTTCCTAATTTTTTTGCAGTAAACAGTCATTTTCAGGCACTCACAACTCAGGGAAAAACAGAAACTTGAAATGCTGAACTCTGGAAATGCAATTCTGGCTGCAGTGTGGCGAGGAGCGTAAAGGGAAACAGAAATCCATGGGGATTGCACCCTCATCTGATGTTCTGACGGGATCTGAAACCATCCCAAATGGGGCAGGAAAAAATGACAACACTGAGAGGACACTGTAGAAAAATCTCCGCATGTGAGGTCGGTAGCTTTGCTGACTGCTTTTTGGGTGGAAGCCATTTAATAACTGGACATCTCTCCCACTACAGGAATCTCTTGAAAGACCCACTGTGATTTCCAAAGAGCCCTAACAGAGGAGCACTTCAACATTTGCACTCCCTCTACACCACAAAAAAATCCCAAAGCAACGGAATACAAGGACAAGCTGGGCTGTGGGCACCACCCAGGAGTCACCCTCCGGCCTGAATCCTCGGAGTTTGATCTCCCAGTCCACAACAGAGAGGACTCTCCAGGCTCCACACAGCATAATACAGAAAGTGCTGCGACTGGGCTTCCTTTTCTCATGCAAACTTTGATTTTGCTTGTAAATTTCCAGCCTTAAAATTTGCTTTGTAAATACTCTACCTGCTACCTTACCGATAAGCAGCACAGATAGACAGGCAGGAGTTGGACGTATTTCATATGCCACTGCTCAAGCAACAAAAATACACCCTAAAATACAGATTTATGCTCTTTTCTTTCATAGTTTAGTAGCCATATGCATAATTCAAAGCCTTTTTTGTTTGTTTTCTCTTTCCTAACATTTTAATGGGATAAAGAACTGTTCCTAACACAGTCTGAACAGTTCACCTAAATACTCACCTAGCAGTGTTGCCACTGCCTGCAACGGGCTCGGCAAAACTTCAGACCACAGGAATCCCAGAAACCCTTCTATATCCCAGAACATGCTGAGCTGGAAGGGACCCATAGGGATCACCGAGTCCAACTCTCAGCCTTGCACAGGACACCCCAAGACTCACACCATGTGCCTGAGAGCGTATAGTCGGGATCTGATTTATCCTGGAAAAACGGTGCCTCGGAGGCTGCCGGTGCCGTGCTGTCACACGGACAGACTGAGCCGCATCGCTCCCACGCCCCCCAAAGTTTTTGCCGTCTGCTCACAACTCCCTCAGCGGGAATTTTTAAAGCACGAAGCGCTCCAACCTCCCGTGGACCGCGCGAGCCGGCGCAAGCCCCGCTGTGCCCG
>WEIV01027827.1:341256-360718 GCA_013390005.1 Calyptomena viridis | reverse complement strand
CCCAAACCCGCCCCGCCCGCGGGCTTTGTCCCGCCGCCCTTCCCTCCGCCCTGGCACTCTCGTCCTCTGGGACACGCGCTCACACCCTGCCCAGTTTTCCAAAGACCGCATAATGTTNACAGATAGACAGGCAGGAGTTGGACGTATTTCATATGCCACTGCTCAAGCAACAAAAATACACCCTAAAATACAGATTTATGCTCTTTTCTTTCATAGTTTAGTAGCCATATGCATAATTCAAAGCCTTTTTTGTTTGTTTTCTCTTTCCTAACATTTTAATGGGATAAAGAACTGTTCCTAACACAGTCTGAACAGTTCACCTAAATACTCACCTAGCAGTGTTGCCACTGCCTGCAACGGGCTCGGCAAAACTTCAGACCACAGGAATCCCAGAAACCCTTCTATATCCCAGAACATGCTGAGCTGGAAGGGACCCATAGGGATCACCGAGTCCAACTCTCAGCCTTGCACAGGACACCCCAAGACTCACACCATGTGCCTGAGAGCGTATAGTCGGGATCTGATTTATCCTGGAAAAACGGTGCCTCGGAGGCTGCCGGTGCCGTGCTGTCACACGGACAGACTGAGCCGCATCGCTCCCACGCCCCCCAAAGTTTTTGCCGTCTGCTCACAACTCCCTCAGCGGGAATTTTTAAAGCACGAAGCGCTCCAAACTCCCGTGGACCGCGCGAGCCGGCGCAAGCCCCGCTGTGCCCGCAGCGCGCGGGAGCGCTCCTGGAGGCATTCCCGGCGACATTCCCGGCGGCATTCCTCGGGCACTCCCGGCGGCCGTGCCCGCAGCCCCCCGTACCTCGGATGTAGGCACACTTGGTGTCGTCCAGCGGCGCGGAGGNGATGGGATTTAAGGTCCCTTCCAGGCCATACCATTCCGTGATTCATGAATCAGGGCCATATTTTCCCACTCTTACCCAGAATACTGAATATCGCTATTGAATGATGAACCTACACAAGCAGGCACTAAAATAAGTGTCACTTCAGTGAACACTGTCCAGTGATCAAACCAGCTTCCTAAAACCAGTCTGCAGATCCCCAGCACAGGATAGCATGGAACAGACACCCAAATTTCCTTGCCTCTGAAAAATAATTTCAGCGATGCTTCGGCCCAGAGGCGACTTCCTCAGGTATTCTCCTCTGTTGTGCTGTTTTCACAATGCTGACAACGGGCACGGTGCCATCCCTTACTGTGCCTCATGTTTGGTGTGGAGCTGATGAGTTGCAATGAATATGGATTGTGCTGACACTGGAGTCACTTCACAACGACTGGAAGTCATGCATTTTAGCCTTAAACACTTTTCATTCAGCCTGTACGCATGTGCCACTGGCTGGGAACTTGCTTTAACACGGCTGAGTGGGGCTGTGGAAGGTGGGTTTAGTGCTTTGCCACTCAGTCGATCACAGCACGGGGGGAAATGTTGGGGTTGTATCTTTTTAAACCAACATTAAACTTGAGCAGGTTTAAAGGTGATACATAATATCAAGTTTAGTATCTGCTGAACAGCCTCTTTCCTTCCAAAATTCACGTTCTCTGGGCACACCACAGTTGTATCAAAGTGTAATGGACACATTGCTTAATTACCTGGAGGAGACCAGCCTCCCCCAGAGCATCGCTGAAACAGTGTCTCACAAGTCTAAAGACATGTCAGCTGAGATAAAACACTCAATCAACAGCACTTGTAGAGGTGAATCTGTGTTCTGGGTATATTTAGCTGGCTCTGCCTGAGCACTCACGGAGAGGTGGCTGCTGTGCTTTTCTCACTGCATATCTGTGAGGTGTGCAAGCAGACACTGATGAGGAAACACTGTTTACTGCTGTGCATTTTAACGGCACTAATTCAGAGAAGAATTGGGGCTGTGCTCAGTGTAGCAGATCTTTTATGAACCGTAGTTGAGAAGCTTTTCACAGTCACATGCAACATGCAAGTCGAGCTCCAGGAGTCTGGAGAGATAAACTGTGGAAAATTCATGAGCCATAAACTGGATTGCTATTCTGTCTCATCGTTTAGCAGCTGAAAACACGCCAAGTCCCAGAAGCTTTATCCCCAAGAACAGATGTTGGTGTGTGCACTGAATGGGAAACCTCCTGTTTAACTACAGCTAGGGTAAAAACAAAATCGGAACTGAATAGGTGACTTCATTATAACATTTTATACTTTGTACTACCTGATCCTCAAGATCCTCGAGCATCTCACAAATACTGGCTAATTAAAGGCCGTAATTTCCCTTTTAAGCATAGGGAAATGCTGTGTTTTAATAGCAAAGCTTGTGTCTTAAGCATCTTAAAAAGATACCATGAGAAACGTGAGGCAGGTCAGGAAAAGATATAAATAATCCTATTTCTATCCCACTTAAAAACAAACCCATCCTCTCTAGGATCAGAAATTGTCTGTGTTAGATTTTAGGCTGAAGTAACATCTGCACTGCAGCTATTAATGCTAAAGGAACATAAAACAAAAATACCACCAGAACCAAGACAAATATTTCTTCACTTTGAAATTTCTTTCCTTTGAAATCTTGATTGTTGAGGAGTTTTTTTCCCTTCGCTCACCCCAAAATTCCTTCTCTAAACACCTGTTTTGTCCTACACCTAAAGGCTGCATTGTAAACGAAAGGACAACATGATGAAGCTCTGCCATCCCACAGAGAAACTGAGTTCTGAGGGAGCAGGACCAGAAGCACCTCCTCCCCAGAGAAGGGATCTGTCCCCACTGCCTCTGGGACATCAGGAGAGAAGTGGTTTCTTCAATCACCACAGGCCAAGTTTCCTCATGCTCTGGAGCCAGTGAAAGTCCTGGGAGCTCTGGTACCCAAAAAGTGCAGTGCACAGTCACTACTCTGCCTTGTTTGTATCAGCTCAGTTTCAGGAGGGAGGGAGAAGGCTGTTGTCTCCACCATCTCTTCTATTATCTCCCTGAACAGCCTGTAATGGAATCCTGATGGGATCCCTTCTCCAGGCCATGGGCACACCATGTAATGAGCTTCAGTGGTTGTGGGTCTAACACATGGTCCTCAACACACCCACAGAGCTGCCAAGATGCAAATGTACAGTGGGGGACTGATAAAATCTTTGCCTCCTTGTCTGATCGTAAATGAGAGATGCCAAGGAACCAGTTGCTTTGAGATGATGCATAAACAGCATCTGACTGGGCCCTTTGCTCCAGACAGCTGCAAATGGAATAAAACCGTTTATCATTATGGCCTGAAAGTCACAATCAGGCTGCACAGAGCAGCCCCAAGAAGACATGTCACAAGATAAAAACAGCCCTTTCCTCAGGACAGGCTCTTGGCTGGAATATATTCTGAATCCTTTCTATCTAAGTTAACACAAAAATGTTACTCTTATGAGTTATTTTCAAAGGGTTGGAAGGAGGTCTTAAAATCTAGCTGCAAAAAATACTCTTAGAGAATCATAGCTGTTCTGGTTGGAGAACCAAAAATAACATTTTGATAAAATAGCCTTAAAAAGAGAAGTTAGACTTGGTTGTGCTTTAGTTACTACCCTGATTGTGAGAGGCTAGCAAGAAGCACTGAAAACCCACAAACAGGAGGGTGGAATTGAATGGGTTCTTAATCACAGAGCCATGGAACAGCCCAGCCCAGGTTGGAAGGGACCTCAAAAGATCATTTGGTCCAACCTCTCATGGGAGAGGGAGTCTAATGAGATTATTTAACACCTCGTGCCATTGCATCTTGAGAACTTTCAGCAACACTCTACCACACCCCTGGGCAATTTGTTGCAGTGAATGGTTGTTCTTGCTATAAAAAATACCTTTCTTATATCAAGATGAAATGAAAAAGCATGGTGTGGAGAAGCGAGAAGAATTACGTTTATGGTCATTTATCAAAGAAAGAAATCAGATAAACTCCCTTACTTTGTAACTGCAGCAAGTGTTGATGCCAGTCTGAATGACTCATGAAGGAGGAAAAACAAGGCAAAGGTACATTTCAATAGCAGATGGCAGTAAAATTGTATCATTTTAGCTCTCTTTCTTTCAAAGGGTTTGAGAAACAAAATCTAATCAGGCTGCTGAGTGCACAACCTAATGCAGGAGAAGCCTTTGGTGGCTGCCTTCCCTACTCCTTATTTTCTTCCCAATTAAGTTTTATTGTCATTCAACATGTAAACAACATTCATTTGAATACTCATTGACTACCACTGCTCATAAAATACCAACTTACACATAACATTCATCATTCTGCCCTTCCTGGTTGCAAATCATTTAGAAATGTCTATTTTTTTCACAGAATTGAATCAGGCTCAGCTAGACATTAGCATTGCTACAAATCTAGACTTTCCATCCTCAATATCCAAACAGCACACATCTTGTCCCTCAAAAAGTACTTTTGAGTGGAAAGGTAGAAAACTTGGGGTAAAAAAACTCTCTTTTCTTAGTTATCAAAGGATGAGGTGAGGTCATGAAAGCTGCCCTGTAATGAGGGCTAGAACCTTCTGTCTCTACTGCCACCTGAGATTCTGGAGTGGTAGGATTTGAGCAGCTGGCCTTGAAGACACCAGGTAAGCATAACAATGCTGCTAAAATTGATTTAAAAATTGATTTATTACAAATAAACAGATCCATGCAAGTAAAGCTCTAGGCAGGGGAGAAGGGAAAGCACCTGCATACCTCAAGTACCTCAGTAAAAAATCCTCTAAAACCAATAACCCCACAAGAACAAGAGACTTTGCCTTACCTTAACTGTGAAATAATTATCTGCAAGCCCTGTGGTGGAAAGTTCCTCTGGATTTCTCTCCCCCCTTCCCTGGTTTTCCTGCTGTTGTCCCTGTCAGCTGTCATGTCAGGAGAACACTGCTTTGAGTTTGCTCTTTTGATGTCAGCTTTGTGACTCTTTGAAGCTGGAGTCTCCTTCTGGAAGGCTGGAGGGGCAATGCTGGATCTGGAAGAACGGGAAAGAAGAGGTGTAGCAAACCCATCACCAATGAGAATTGGAGAGGGGGAAACTCTCGTTGTCAGGACATGGCATTTGGGACAGGAATGAAAACTCTGAACAGGGGTGCAAAATTCAGGATCTTTAAGATGTGGTACTGCATTTTACTTCCTATAAAGTAAGGAATCCTGGAGCTGAGAATCACCTCCAGCTGTTGCAAACTCTATTTGCTTGTCCCAGTGGCCAAGAAATTACATGGGTTTGTATATATGTAAATTGAAATAAAACACATGTGTGGAACTTTTCTTGTTGACTAAATATTCAAAACATATTTGGTAAATTCAGACCATTTCCTTCTGTGCTTAGTCACCAGTTATGAAATCTGTTCAATGACACAGCTAGAGGTGCTCCTCCCTGCTCAGGCTGTGTTTTAATTAGTTAGGACACTCATGTCAAAGCAGCTAATGTCCAAACTCATTGTTGAAGCTCCCAGAGTGTCAAACATGACACATTGATTTGTTCCCTCACCCAGAACACAGGTGTGCACAGAAACCAGCCAGCCCAGCCCAGCTAAGTGCCCTTCCCACTGCACAGCCCCATCTGTTGATCTCAGCAGAAAATCTCGGATAAAAATCCAGCTGTTGGAGATCCAGTGGGTTCTTTACTGCTTCAAGTGGGCAACCCCACCTGCTTGGGAAGGCAAAAACCTTCAGAAGTGCTGGGAATGAGTTTACGGGGTGGGATTTGCAGCCTGGTAACGGGAAGGCTGAGACATCCCACTGCCTCTGAACAGACTTTAGTGCAGCAAGACACCAACTGTAGAAATCAGACCTGTCGCTTTTCCTTCTTAACTAAGGAAATCATAGTGACTCTTCTTAGAGGAGGAAGGAATTCTACTTCCATTTGATTACCAAAGCTGTGCTGATGTTCTGCATTATTAACTACCCTTCCAAAGTACAGCAGGCACAGGCTGCAGAAGCTGAATGATCCTGCAGCCATGATTAATGAAGGAGAGGACTAAATCCCCACGACATCTGGATTTGCTTCTCCTGGCCACAGATGGTTTGGGTTGCTTTTTATTCCGAATATATTCATTAAGACTAAGCATGGGGTTTAACACAGCCTTCCTGTTCCAAGTCTCCATTTTCCATGGAGAAGCTTCTCATCAGGAGCCTGTCCAAGAAGGCAGATGTAGCAAATGAACTGAGATTTGCTAAACCATCTTGCACACTGAATGGGCTGCAAGAGTTCAAAGGGAGACACACAAAGGAAAGCTGAATAGTTTGGATTTTTGATGTATTTTCCCCTCTCTGAAGTGATTGTCTTGTCTGCTTCATGTTCCCTCCAGACAATTTCATAAAAGCTGTAGCACTCCTAGGTTTGGAACTTACAGTAAATGGATCCCAAAATGTTTACAAGTTTTGGTTTCTGTAATAGTGATCTACTTAGAAGTGATAAACTCTATCAAATCACACATAATTCTTGGGTTTTTTCAAAGCAATTTAGGTGTGTTTATTTGGCTTTTGCAGGAAAGCATAATACTGATTTAAAAGATTTCTTGCTCCCTGACACATTGCAACTCCAGTTTTGCTGTACAATATTGAACACACTGGCATATTTACTGCACTAAACCAGCCCTCTGCAGATAAAAAAAGATGATTTTATTACTTTTTTTGGATGATGTTAAGTAGAAACCCATATTCTCCTGGCTACCTATGCAGTTCAACTTTACCAGATTGGTTTTGCCTACACTTGGTTGCACTAATGTTTGTAAGTGAAATGCAACTATTGCTTTTCCTTCCCTTTCAATCCCATAACAAAGTTAGTATTTCCGTAGGCACTGGAATCCTCATTTGCCTGACATGAGAGAAAATAACAACATTCTTCAGTTATCCCAACTTTGAAATACGATGATTAAGAGTATTATCATGGACCACAGAAAAATCCAGTTTGGAAGGGACTTCTGCAGACCATCTGCTCCAGACTTCTGCTGGAAGCAGGGCCATGGAGTTGGGCTGTCCAGGGCTCTGTCAGGCCAAGCCTTGAATATTTCCAGTGAGGGAAATTTAACCACTTCCCTGGCAACCTAGTCCAATGTTTAATTGTTCTCACAGTGATTTTTTTTTTCACTTAAACCCAGACGGAATTTCTCCTGGAGGCGAGTTGTTTGTATTGGCCTTGATGTGTTTTCCCCTGATGTGTTTAGATGCACAAATTAGCTCTTGCCTGTCTAAAGAACTACCAGTGGCCTTGTTTTATTTCTGATGTCAGGCTGGATTTTTAGTGATTGAACCACCTGAAAGCTGCCTTTTGCCACATCTTTGCACAGCCCATGTAACTACTGCGTAGAACTGGAGGGTCTTTCAGTGCTCTGGGCAGTACCAGAGAACCCAGGAACACAGAAGGCTGAAACCAAGGGCATTAATATTCTGTAACAGCCCCTCACCCATTTGAAAATTAAGTTTTTTGAGGATTTTGTCTCTAAAGTGTGAGCTGTGAAAGTCCCAGCCCCTGCCTGAAGGCCTGTGTTCCACCCTCATTTTGAGCACACACACCCCTGCTGAAAGCCATGTACAAACCAAACCTCGTGGTCCTGCCAAAAATTACCTGTTAATTGGCATCCTGCCCAGAATGAAAATCTTGCAAAATGTTACTCTCCGTTTCTCTGCTGTATTTCTGTAGCTATTTTTAGCAACTGCCAGTAAAATAAAGAAAAAAAAGAAGATAAAAATGTTTAGCTTATGGACTGAGCATAATGGTCTGGCTATGGCTCCCTTCTCTTTCCCCAAACACTTGAAAGAATAACAAGAGGAAATACTAAAAAGAACCAGCAATCTAAACAAAGGTTGTGAGGTCAAACTCTCCCTTGCTCCTCCTTCCTTCTCTTTATCGCTGGTGGCCACTTAGCTCCAGGCACTGGTTGCATTGTTAGTCCATGGACAAGAACAATAAACCACAAAAAAGATTGGGGGGTGGCGGGGGCTCAGTGATAGCTTGAGCTATTCCAGAGTTTTGCCTTGAGCAAAATGAAAATCCTCCGAAAACAAGGAAATATAAACCAAAGTTCATGTTGAATTGTAGAATCCCAGAACAGTTTGGGCTGGGAGGGACCTTAGAGCTCATCTGATTCCAAGCCTGCCATGGGCAGGGACACCTTGAACAGTGCCAGGGTTGGGAAGAATTCCTTCCCAATATCCCATCTATCCCTGCCCTCTGGAAGTGAGAAGCCATTCCCCCTTGTCCAAGTCCCTCTCCAGCTCTCCTGGAATCCCTTTAGGCACTGGAAGGGGCTCCAAGCCCTCCCTGGATCTTCTCTCCTCCAGGTGAACACCCACAGCTCTCCCAGCCTGGCTCCAGAGCAGAGGGGCTCCAGGCCTGTGATCAACTTCGTGGCCTCCTCTGGACTTGTTCCAACAGCTCCTGGTCTTTCCTGGGGTCCCAGAGCTGGATGCAGCACTGCAGGGGGAGCCCATGAAGTACCAGCCCCAGCTCTGGTCACCGTGGATGACATTCTGTCACCAGAGTGAGTGACACAAACGACTAATGACTGCATTTAGATGTCTGCAAAGGAGAGAGGGGAAAAGCTGTTTGGAGGGAGTACATTCTGCTTGAGGACAGGATGGGTGGAAGTAGCTGCCACTCAGTGCAGTTCACCAAAATGCTGGATGTGCCATGGCAAAAGGAGTCAGTGGAGCCTGCCTGACAGTGTCCTGTCTCCTGAATGTGTCTGCTGCCTGCAGGGAGCACCTTGTACTGAACATAAAGGCAGCCCCACTGTAACCTCGCTGTGTGCTGCCTCATTCCATCCTCCGGAAGCACAGGCAGCCAACACTAACTGCATCAATGGAGAGCCTTTGTAAGGGAATTTTCTAGTTTAACAAGCAATTAGTTCACTGTAGGGACTCGTGTCCACGGCTGGAACTGAGGTACTGGTGGGACACATGGAAGCTGTACAGTTCGTACACATCTCATTATGGGGGAGTGATAATGACTATGCTCCTGACAGATCA
This sequence comes from Calyptomena viridis, assembly GCA_013390005.1. Classification (NCBI taxonomy): domain Eukaryota; kingdom Metazoa; phylum Chordata; class Aves; order Passeriformes; family Eurylaimidae; genus Calyptomena; species Calyptomena viridis. The sequence continues at coordinate 351,803 of WEIV01027827.1, read as the reverse complement.
AAGGCTGGAGATGCTGACATGAGTGACAGCAATCAGATTTCCTGCTGCTGTCCCTATATCCTGCCTGTTGCCATGGATGTGGAATGCACTAGCTACCAAACCCGTGGATGTTCAGTCGGCCACTCTGACTCTGAGGTTATGCAAAATATAACCTCAACCAAAACTTTCAATTATCTCTTCTCTTCCTCTTTTCTGAAGATGTTTCCACCAGAAGTTACTCCTTGCTGTCTGGCGCCCTCTCCTGCACGTTTCCTTGTGGAGATGTTCTGGTGACAGACGCCCCCACATCCTCCAGTGAAGTCTTTTCAAACAAAAGTCCCTCCTGACCCTGCACACTTTCCTGTTTTTCAACACCCACGTTGTGACCACTCATTACACTCCAGAAGGCTCCCAGGCAATCTGAGCATTGTTAATGAAGAGTTATCATGCAATTGGTTTTCTTTACAAAGCAAAATCATTCCAAGCATCCTCAGCTTAGAATCACGGAATCACAGAGTGGTTTGGGTTGGAAGGGACATAAAAGCTCATCTGATCCCACCCCTGCCATGAGCAGGAACACCTTTCACTATCCCAGGTGGCTCCAACCTGGCCTTGGACACTTCCAGGGATGGAGCAGCTTCTCTGGGCACCCTGTGCCAGGACCTCCCCACCCTCAACAGGAGGAATTCCTTCCCAATATCCCATGTAACCTAGTCTTCTGAAGGCAGTGTGAAGTCATTCCCTATGTCCTGTCCCTCCAGGCCTTGTCCACAGTCTCTCTCCAGCTCTTGGAGCCCCTTTAGGCTCCAAGAGGCTCTAAGGTCGCCTGGATCCTTCTCTTCTCCAGCTCTCCCAGCCTTTCCTCACAGGAGAGGTTATCCAGCCCTCTAATTATCTTCATGGCCCCCTCACACTACCTTCTTGTCTAACCTCTTTACCTGGAGATGGAAATCCATGGTCCCAGCTCCCACAAAAGACAAGGAATGGGGCACAAACCCTGAGGAGTTTCAGAATTCACAGAAGAGGAAGCAATATGGGGCTAGCACTTCATCACCACACTCCTACATCCTCCTCTCACAGGCTAATTGCCAAACCACTTTCTCTCCTGTTTCCTTCCTCCTTGTTGTCTTTTTTACACTCTGTCAAGACGTTCACACTGCTTCCTCATCCCCACTCAGTGTTCCAAGACTCCTCTTTATCATATTTCCCTGGTTTATCATCAAAAAGCTGCCAGAAACTAAGAAGAGAAATTATATCTTAGAGAACACCACAGAATGCTCTGACTGTTGGCCAATGCTCTGCTGCAATGTTTATGGCATTTAATATATGTGTTTTAGAAGGCTTTTTACTTGTAGGTTGGGGATGAGAAGTAGGTGCCTGTTTTCTGTAGAAATTCATAGATATTGGATATTAATTTTCTGTAGGTGCCTTTGAAAAGTCCTTCAGCAGGGAGGCCTGTTTGACTCTTCTCTGATCAATGGCTACACAATCAATTATTTCACTACAAAGTACATTAAAAATTTTTGTGAAAACTTAAATCCAGCTGCTTTGTGGAAACAATGTAGATTCGTTGTCCAAGAACTCTGAATCATTGATGTCTTTAGACACAAATTATTCTGACTGATCCTGCTGGAGGTCAGTGCTCAGCACCAGGATGTGCTAAGCCTGGAAGTTTGTGAGAGCTGTTCCTACACTTGTGCTGTGGATTTGGGTCCCCTCTCCCCACACACACCAACCCACCAGACTTCTGCAAAATAAAACACTGAAAGCAGCAGGAAAAGGAACCCCCAAAGTTTCATGAATTGAAACTGCCTGGGGTAAGATTTACTTCAGCATACCTGTTCCTGGAACACAGCGGGTAGTTGTGCACAGAATACAGAAGTAGGTAACAGAGCTTCCAAAAATGCCTGCTTTTTTATGGTAGTAAAAGTTTTGGTATCCACTGAGAGTTTCATCCCACTGCCCCATAACTTAGCACTAGCGATGCCTGGAACTCCTTTCCAAGAACACTATTTAAGTTGTTTCCACGGTCTGCATAGGCTTGTTTTAACTTGTTTTTTTAAGGAAGTGTTCTCTATTGCTGCTAAATTATTACCAAAAAACTCTGATTTTTGTGGCTTATGGGAAAAAAGAAAGACATCGACTTCCTTCCACCTGCTTCCACCAGTGTCAAGGTGTTTGACCTTTGAGAAAATGTAGTTTTCAAAGCTTCCCTTGTTCTTTTTGAGACTAGGTGTGATTTATGCATCTTAATCATGTAGATACTACAGAATCAGTACCTGAAGAGAATCACTACATTCTATTTCCTTGCTTTCAACTCGGCCTTTTTATTCCAAAGTTTAAAAAACCCAAACCAACAACCCCAGAACTTACAATCAGGTTTTTGTCTTTCCGATTCATACCCCCTTCCTTAGCTTTCTAAGCTCAACCTCAAATTGTATTGTAGCTTACTTTTACAAGTCTGGACCTGGGCAGAAATCAGAACTTCAGCTTTAGCTCCCTCCATACACCTCACGTGGACATGAATCAGAGGCTGGAGAGAGTCCAGAGGAGGCCACAGGGCTGGAGCCCCTCTGCTCTGGAGCCAGGCTGGGAGAGCTGGGGGTGTTCACCTGGAGAAGGATCCAGAGAGAGCTTGGAGCCCCTTCCAGAGCCTAAAGGGGCGCCAGGAGAGCTGGAGAGGGACTGGGGACAAGGGATGGAGGGACGGTACAAGCGGGAATGACTTTGAATTCAGGGAGGGTCGATTTAGATTGAATTTAAGAATGAAGTTTTTTTACAGTGAGGGTGGGGAGGCCCTGGCACAGGGTGCCCAGAGAAGCTGTGGCTGCCCCTGGATCCCTGGAAGTGTCCAAGGCCAGGTTGGAGCAACCTGGGATAGTGGAAGGTGTCGCTGCCCATGGCAGGGGCGGCACTGGATGGGCTTTAAGGTCCCTTCTGACCCAAGCCTTCCTGTGATGCCATGACCAGAGCTATCCTAGCCAGTTCAGAGGTATGTAAGAACTCAGAGGGCAATGCAGCCCTAAGCTAGGTGCTTAGATTAGGCAGTGTAGAAAAAAGTCCCACCCTAATGTTATGAGTACCAAAAAATCTGCTTTGCCCAGTACTCAGCCTTGAGCATCCTCCTGTTGGGCACTCATTGCACTGTCACTTCCACTCACGCCAGCTCCATAATGGAATCCTTTGGTGCTCCTAATTCTTACTGTCATTGGGTTCCCACTATTACGGTAATTAGATTAACCCAGACTTCCAGGGAGGCTGTAACAATGATAAACATTGTAGTAATGTGTCAGCTCTCTCTGAAACCACTTTCTCTGGATTTGGAAATGTGCTGCCCCCACAGCCCACATTCTGTGTAATGCAGAGAACGTGCTTTGATCACGCCTGCTCACCTACACTGCGACAATCAACACAAAAATACATTCCAATGACTGGAAACCTGAGGCACACTATCAATCTTTCCAATCAACTACCTTGAAAACAGAATAGTTTTAAATATGTATTAATATTGCCGTTTTTAACTATAAAATGCAAATATCGTGGGGAGAGAGGCCCTGTCAGAAATCTAAGATGACTGTACATTAATAGCAATCATTTTCTTTGTCTGCAACGATTGGCTTGTTCCATTTCTTCCCTCAAATAGGATGTAGCCTCTCCACTGCTTGTTCTAAAGGCAGCAATACATTCAGGCAAGTTTTAACACTGACCTTCAGTTCTGTGGGTTTTCACTTCCAGGCAGTTAACCTCCAAATCCATGTTCTGACAGATTTCATCTGAGGAAAAGAGGACAATGCAAGAGTAAGTGCTGACCTGCCTTTCTTGTCTCAGTGTACAGAGACCCTCAGCAACAAGACACTGCTCATTACCAGGACGTGTGGACAATTAGGGTGGACTTAATCAACTCCACAAGTGATTTGGAAACCATGATAACAAATAACTATTTCCTTCTCCCCAGCCCTGTGCCTTATTTCAATGAATCCAGAGATGTGCACGTATGGACTCTGCTTTATACATCTCATTTCTCCTCTTACTGCAAATCTGAAGCAGATGTGCAGGGCTGTAGACAATAGGTGTGGGCCATATTTCTCCAAACTCTGGTTTTGTTGCTATTTGGAAGGCAAAAAATGCGCCAAATAGCAGAACCACAGACTTTAAAAGCAAGTAATGCCATACAGCCAAGAGCTCACCTTTCCATCCCTGGGCCCCAAAATAATGAAATAGTGGAATTGGAACTCAAAACCAGAATTTATTTCTCCTTTAGATGCCTGTCCCCAGCACCCACCAAAGTCCACTGCAGATCCCTAATTCATAAGGCTGTTTAGAAGATTATCTGACAAATGTGATCTTGGAAAGAAACTCCCAACTGCAAAATCCTACTTAATACTCTGGGCTGAAATTTGAGCATGTGCAACATGCTCTACCAGCCCCAAATAAATCAGAGCTCATGTTGTATAACCCAAACTCAGCAGCAGAACTGCCTTGGAGCTGAGAAACCCCTGGCATTGATGAGAAAAGAGCTGTGTTAGGAAGAAGTGGCAGAGCTGCTCTGGTGAGTCACACACACTGGATTTGGAATGAGATCCCATTTTTCCTAATTGCTTGAGGTCACTGCTGAAGTACAAATAATGGAAAAACCAGATGAGTTGCAGCCTCATAACCCTGTGAGTTATATGTGAAACAATTAGCTCAGGGATAGTCTTGCAAAATGGAACTAGCCTCTGGAAAATATGGCACCATCATCCCCTGAGCTTCTCCCTTATGGAAACTGTGGGATTGGGGCTCATGTGCCTTGACCACCTACAAAACAAGAAATCCTCTAAAAGAAGGTATAAAAAGAGGGAAGGAGAGGTCATTCATTTGCTATAACTGATGCTTAAGCCAAGAATGACTAAAATGTTTCCTGATTAGTTTTTTCTAGGATTTTGCCCCCCTCTGCCCTCTTCTCTTTTTGCCTTCTCCTTGACTATTTAAAAATATACTTTTGAGCACCACTTTTGAAATGGTCTTGTAAAGCTCAACACAACAGGCCAAGACCTCCTCATTTATCTTTTTCACTGGCAGAAAGAAAAATCCTGTATTTGGAGGAAAAAAATCTGTATTTGATTGTATCTGTTTCATACTCCACCAGAGGGCACCAAATAATTATGTTAAATATCACCCAGGCAGCCTGTTGTGAAAAAGCTGTTAATTGCACTGTAATTAGGGATCAGTAGATGTATTAATAAATTCCAATCAATACAGAGACATTCAGGGGCAGTATTTCCATCTGCACTTTGCTGCTCCTGGTTTGGATCCCAAGGAGAGCTCCTCTGCAGGTACTGCTTCTACCTCCAAATAGTCTCCCATTTCTAGTCTTGCTGCTGTCCTGTCTTGTGTCACATACCTAAAATACTGCCTGGAGCCCCAGAATGAGAACAGCCAGTGCTAAATTTGTTTTCCAGGGCACAGCACCGGTTTTTTTCACCACAAATGAAAAGCTCCTCTGTGCAAGAACAGCTTTACTCCGGGTTAGTCTCAGTCTGTGGTTAATCCCACAAGCATTACCACCTTCCACACTTCAAAAGCCTTTGACCTTATCTTTGTAACACTTACATATAGTTATTTAAAACAAAAACATTTCAAAAATTGTGTGCAGGATTTCACAGGTGTTAATCCCCCTTGTTTCCTTACTGCAGAGGACAGGACATTGATTGTTTGCTGTAAAAAGGGTTTAATCCTGTCCCTATTTCAGTTCAAATTACCTGTGCTAGGCACCATTCTTTGCACTGACACTACTTAGACTGAAAATCTTCTGAAAATCTGTGCAAAATATTTGAGGAAACAAAAAGGGAAAAAAACCAAACTAAAAATATTTCTCTTCTCACGTATTATAATAAAAGTAGTAAAAAAGGAGTTACAAGGAAAAACAGCTGCAATTATTGCCTTTGGTTTTGTTGTGGCTAAACAACATGTTTAATTAATTCCCTTCTCTTACTGTATTAAAGGGAAAAAGGAAATGCCTAAAATCAAGATCCCAACAAATGAAAATATTTCTAATGAACTAATTACCTGATTAAATGATTACATTCTCTGTCTCTCTGCATTTCTCCACCTGCTAACATACTGTCTTAAATATCAAATGCAGAATCCATACCAGCCATTAAATGCATTCTACACCTCCCCAAAAGTCCAATTAAGCATGTCTTTATAAACGATACCACTAATTATCCAGCTCTTCTATTTCAGTCCAATGCCTTATGCCTTGAAGACATTTCACAAGCTAAGGAGACATTAAGTGTCTGCTCAAAGCACCAATATTCTGAAAACATTGTGTTATTTTTGAGCATGAGCCCTAAGGCTACAGATGTAGTAAATACAGGGGTTTTTCCAGCCTAAGTTTGGGGGTTTGCCTCCTGTAATGTGGAAGAATCTGAATTTCACATAATTTTTCAGTTGCATGGACATTTCTATAATTCAAGGGTGTGCTACTTGGAACTAGCCTTCATTTTTTAAATTGGCAAAAACCCTTTGATCACTGCCTGAAGCTTCATTTTAGGAAGCAGAATATGTTATCTTGCAGCCACTCCTGAAGCTCTTGGCTAGTTCTGAGCTCAGTTTTTACTCTGCTGATACAATTACTTTCCGAAGCGTGTTATGTCGAATGCTGTTATGAAAACACTGTCTGAAAAATACAAAATATTTCTGAATTACTCCCAATTATTGATTCCACTGCACTGCTGTTGTTCGGCAGCTGTGGTTGTAGGATCCCTTGGCCTCTCTCTCCCCTGGAATGCTTCCTGGCCATACCACTGCCAAAGCTTTTACTGCAAGTTTAGAGCTGAGATAATACTTTTCCTGCCTTCTTAGAAGCAATTTGCATTGAAGGACTTGGCCTGATACTGTTCCCATCAAAGCTGGTGAATGAGCTTACTAAGGCTGTATTTTTAGGATGCATTGGAGGGGTAAAAACAAATCTTCGACCCTTCCTAAATGAGATCCGCTCTGTAACTTCCTGCTCCCATCTCTGCTACTCACAGCTCACTCAGGACTTACTAACTGCTATTTTTAGCAGTATCTTTCCCTCTTGGGACAGCATTGTCCAGATTCTGGCTACAGACTGGTTTTCAGTGAATTTTTGCAAGCAAGAACTTAATAATGGTGGGGCCTGAATACTGAAGATATTGTAGTGTCTCATTCTCTTCCTAAGGAATAAAGCTGATAGGATCCCTAATTTGTGCATTTTGATCCTTGAGCAACATGGATTCTGCTACAATTCCCATTTATTCACATTACCTCTGTGTGTAGCTAATCTGCCATGGCTCTCTCCTCATTTATTTTGGTCTACAAATGTTCAAAGAAAGCCCCAATCTTTCCCAAGTTCTGCAGATGTGCCACCAGGGTATCACCTTACCCATCAGCCCAGAAGTTCCCACCCATTGCACAGAGCTGACTGTTTCTGACACAATGACAAGAAGCCCCTTTCTTCCTGCCTCACTGTACCTGATCCTGAGCAAAGTTGCTCCTTACACATTTTGAAATCTGCACAAAGGGGAAAATGCCTCAGAAATCCCTCCTGCCCTGTTTGACAGGGACAGGCAGCATGGGAAAAAAGGATTATTTCACTGCCTCTCAGCCTGCCTGGGACTCCACAGTTACCTCACCTCATCCCACCAATGCCCGTTTTATTTTTCCTTTGCTATCATTTATTTACACGTCCACCTTTCTTTCCTGTAATGTACCACAGCAGAGTTATGCACCAACATGGACATTTTCTCCTAATTTCTCCCACTTTTGGCCTATTATTTACAGTTCCCTGCCTCCAGACTTTTAAAATGGGAGTATTTTATTTTCCTTTTCCTTCTCCCTATATGCTGGATTCTAAAAGGCAGTGAATGGGTGGCCTTCAATCACTTTAACAGGTAATAAATATTTTACTTAGAAGGAGGACGTGGAAACAGCATGTCTCAGTTGACTGGGGTAATTTTCTTTACTATTATTTTGCTGCTGCAAGGAGCATAAGAAATGTTTCCATTACAGCAGGAACAGTGGAAAGCAGGAGCTGATGAAAGGTTTTTCAGCTCTCATCCTGCATGGTTTTTGTGCCTGCTGCAGAGAACAAAAGTGCTCACAAACATTGGAAAAGATTTGAAATACCATATTATCCATATCCCAGGCTTTCTTAGCTGCACTGGGAGAGAGGAATCACAGAATGAGGGAATACCTTGGGCTGCAAGGGACCTCAGGAGGTCCCTGTCTGAGCTCCAGCTCAAAGCAGGTCAGCTCTGGGGTCAGATCAGGTCACTCAGGGCTTGAACTGGTGGAGTTTGGAAAGCCTCCAAGGATGGAGATGGCACAACCTTGCTGGGCAACTGTGCTGCTGTTGAGTGTCCTCATGGGGAATAGATTTTCCCTGCATTCAGTCCAAATCGTTCTTGTTTGGGCTTTTTGTCACCTCCCACCTTGACTGAGAAAAGCCTGGCTCAGTCTCATGGGAAGGGTGGATGAGGCAGGGCCCCAAAAGCCTTCCCTGCCCTGTTCCCATGGCCTTTCCTCACAGGGAACCAGCCCCAGCCATCCTGCAGACTTCCCTTCCCTTCCCCATACTCAGAGCTCCACACTGGACATGGTACCTGGATGTGACCCAAGGGGTGCTGAGCTCCGGGGACTAATCTCCCCCTGATGCCCTTCCCACCCAAACCATTCTGGGATTCTATAATCCCAAATTCCCTTGCCTTTGGAGACCTGCCTTCCTTACCACTTCATGCTCTCATTTTGCAAATCTTATTTTTGCAACATTTAGCTTTTTTCCACATTAAAAAATTTTTACTAACAGTGGTATGTTAACATTGGAACTTCTTCACTCACCTCAGTGCTGCAGACAATTAACAAGTGATTAATAAGCATTTCTCACCAAAGGGCACTTCTGGTACAGCAATAGCTTGACAGACAACATCCTCCTTTCCTCAGCACTGATGAACAGCTGAAATCAGGAAAATGTCAGTCATTAATTCTGACTAGTGTCATTCTAAAGAGAGCAACTTATCCCAATCCCTTCTTCTGTTCTGTACCAGCTTTGAATGTTAACATTGAAAGAGCTCAACACAACCCACCGAAGAAAAATAATTCTTTAAATCAAAAGGAAACCTCAACAAGAACAAAATAGGACTGTTAAACCCTGTCTCCAACTGACTCCCTTTGAGATTTAGGCGAGACATTTAATCACACTTAGAAAACACAGCTGTTATCACTGACTACCTTATCAAACTCTTGTGAGGATTAATTATATAGGCTGTGGTGTAAGTCACAAGGAGTGTGAGGGAGTGAAAGCTACTCCATAAAAATAGTCACTTAGAACAACCAGAAATAACCTGACATAGGCTAGAATTACTTAAAAATATGTGAAGTTTTGCAAAAAGGTGTAACAGTCCAAAACAAAACTTTCTTCATATTCTCAGAATATTAACTGTAAAACTCCAGCAAAATTTAAAATACTCCATATTGAATAATTTTAATGATACTGCTGCATGATTAAAGACTGAAGTGTTAATTCAAACTCATCTCACGAGGTGATCTCTGTTCACTTTTTACCCACACCACATTGAATTACACTAAGCACACTGCTTTGGTATAAAGCAGTTAATGCCAATACCAATAAAGGCACCACAGAAGACCCAAAGCTCATAAAAACAATCTTAATTGAACAAACATTAAAACGGAAATATTCAAGACAAATGCTTATTTCACATTACGATGGCAGACTGGAGATGCTTTTAAACAGTTACATGTGTATTTTTGTGTCTGAGACAGAGGCAGGACGAGAGGTGCCCGCCGGCGCAGTGTGAGGTGGCGGTGCCCCGGTGCTGGGCTCGGTGCCACACTGCCCGGGGCCAGCTCGGTCCCACAGCCACCTCCCTCCCTCTGGAATGGGGTCCAAGAGCCGGACCGGCCAAGAGCGCTGGGGTGCAGGGAGAAGAGCGCAGCCGAGGCCAGCCCGAGGCCGTGCGTTCGGCCCACTGTGCTGCGGGACCGGCTCTGGCCCAAAAACTTAATAATACGGACAGAACCTAATTCCTGCTCTCCATCCCCTCACCTCCCGCGGGACACCAGGGGCTGGGCACCGCCACCTGACCACCTTGTCCCTCACGGAGCTCCAGCATCACCTCACCCCGACCAGGGCAGGCTGTGGGAACCACAGGATCGCGGAGGATGGAAAAGCCCTCCAGGGTCATCGAGTCCGACCTGCCACCGATCTCCACCTTGTCCCCCGGGCCAGAGCACCGACTGCCACATCCAGTCCTTCTCTGGACACCTCCAGGGATGGGCACTCCAAACCTCCCTGGGAAGCGCCTTCCAACGCCTGACCACCCTCTCCACGGAGAAATTCTTCCTGATGTCCAACCCGACCCTCTCCTGGCCGTTCGTTTCCCGCCCGGCCCCGCTGAGGGCCGTCAATGGCCGTGAGGGGCCGGGGTGCAGAGCGGAGCCCCGATGGTCTCTGCGCCGCATCCCCGTGAGGGGAAAAGGAGGGAAAAGGAGGGGGAGCGCTGGCAGGCGGTGGGGCCGGAGATGTGGGCAGGGCAGGGCAGGGC
>WEIV01027827.1:307758-341164 GCA_013390005.1 Calyptomena viridis | reverse complement strand
CCAGGGCGGCCCCGCCGTCCCCAGCCTAGCCGTGCCGCGGGGCACCGAGCCGGCCCTGGGCAGGGCGCGGAGCTGCCAGCACGGAGCACTCGCAGCGTGTCCCTATATCCGTATAGATAGGTCTGTGCGCACATACGTGTCTGTATGTATATATGTTTGTAGGCGCCTGGGCGCTGCAGGCAGGGCGCTCCCGCTCGCAGCCGCAGTACGGCAGCGGCACCGCCAGTGCCTCCCGCGGGGAGGGAGGGAGGGAGGCAGGGACGGAGAGATCCCCGACACCGCCGCCAGCCGCTCCTGCCGGGGCTGGGAATCGCCCCCCTACAGCGCGGGGTTCCGTGGGATTTACAGCTCCGCGTTTGCCGCCTTTTGTCTCTTCCGGAGCCCCGCACATCGCTGTGCGGAGCGGGGATGCTCCCGGACGCCGCTGGGAGCGACCTGGCTGCTCCCGGGAAAATGTCGCTTCCCCCGGGGCAGCAGGTGCAGAGGGGCTGTGCCGGGAGCTGTGGATGTACCTCCTCCCTCCCGTACAATTAGCACCTGTTTCTTGCCAAGTTTTACACTCTGCCGTAGCTGGCTCTTCAGAATCCCTCGCCTTCCTTGCACCACCCCCCGGCACAGTGTGCCTGTGGAACAAGCACTAAGCAATATTCCTGGGATTTTTGTAAGCTATTTGTTTTTCAGACCCTCTGTCCTGTGGAAAATAATGGGATCAAGTGCCTAATTCCGCAGCAATCCGGAGGACAGCTAGCGGAGAAAGATGATTTCCAGGATGATAAATAATAATCCAGCCCTGTTTGGAAGTGGTTGTAGCTCTGGGTAATAACTGTGCACTGCACATGGGCTTTTAAGGACTAAAGGGAATTGCTTGCCTTTGAAAAAACGTGACTGGTGTGCAGGTGAAGTGATTTTTGCTTGGGGAAAGTGCTTTAATCAAATATGTCATTCATTCAGTGACAAAGGCTCGATTTGTCATAGGAGTTCCCTGCAGAGGTACTCTAATTTGTATTCATCTGTGTTTTCATTAAAAACTTGTGTAATGAGATAATTTGACTTTCTTATACATCATGTCAAGCTCAGAGCTGGCGTTCAGCGTGTCAGCGAAGACAGAGATACTTGCTGATCTCGATAAGCAGTGTATTTTGCATTAAAATATATATTTGTTTGGAGGGTTGACTTTGTCAGTTGTTTGGAGATGGGAGGAATTTTCACTGGACAGTGTGAGCTGAGTGTCAGGTTTGTGGTTGCTGTTAAAGTCCCTTTCAGTGATTCCAAGTAAGTTTAGAACATATTTATGCCTTATTGACCGTGCCAGTTGTCATTCACAATGTTTCATATTTATCTTATTATTTTCTGTGTTTGACTTTGTGATAATAGAGGGACACAGATGCTGCATTAGAGGTGTTTATTCACTTACTCAGTGCCTTAAGTTCTGACCTTTGGCTTCAAAGCTTTGAAGCACCAGCCTTGCAAGAAAAACTGCCTGTCATGTCTTAGAGGTGAAATAATACATAAAATTTATGCTGGCAAAAAAAATTGTACAGATCTCCCTTTGTCAGTGTGCTTTGTGTTTTAAGAGACTTGTTTGGTTATCTTGGGTGGTCAGAGCAGAGTTCTGGCATTTTCAGGGCTGTATTATCAGTCAGGAGAAATATGGTTGACACCCATAGGAAAGCCATCAGTCTTAGACATGAAATAGATGTTGTGAGAAGTTAATTTCTTCAGCTTTCTTTAAACTCTTTCCCTTCCTTACAAAAATGATGGAACTGGGGGGCCGAAGGAGCTTCAAAAACCAAGAGGTAAGTCTGAACTGCTCAGCTGGATTCTTCTTAGAAGGAGCACTGCATCTGCTCTTACACAGCACCAGCTCCAGGAACATGGGTGAAAGAAGTATTGGAGTAAAGGAATTTCTTCCACTTTCTTTTACCTAAATTCCTTTTATGTATTTTTTCCTGAGTAGCTCAGCAGTGAGGCTGGAGAAGGGATGTTGTTGAGCCTCAGCCTGGTTCTGCTTGTTGATGAAAATAACTGGCCTTCAAAGCTGACCTTAAATATTCAATTTTCTGAGGAATGAGCAGCACTTGATACTATGGAGTTGTTTTGACTTATTGCAGTGGAGAAATATCTCAGGAATTATCCCTGTCTGCTTTCCTCCCACCTCTGGATCGTGGGGCTCCTGCCGACAGCTGGGAGTGAGCAGTAGTGTTCTGCTAACTAATTAAAAACCTAATCCATGCTTTACACTGTTTGGGATAATTATTGGGTTAAATTGTGTAAATGTTGCTCCCATAGTAGTGTTTACAAAATGTACAGTCTTGTTTGTGAGGGAGCCCTTGAAATGCCAGTTGCTTTTTGCTGACACCCAGCTTTGGGCGAGAGCTGTGTGGTTGTCAAATTAACAACTTTGCTTCTGCATATTTTGTAGATATTAAGTCAATCATACATAGTGTGGCTTGAGTCTTTTTGTCTCTCCAGTGTTGTGGGGGAGTTGATTTTGTGTTTATTAATAGCCAAGCTGTCTTTTGTTCTCATTAAGAAAATTCTCCCACTGTTGGCCATGGCTTCACTGTGCTGACTGTGAAGTTGGGGAGGAATCTTTGTGTCTGTCTGACAGAGCTCTGGAAAAACTGGAACCTGAGGGTATGTCTTGGTCTGATATCCTTGGAATTTCTCCTCCAGCATAAATGCCATGGAGTACTGCTTGGTAAGTGGGATGGGCAGCAGTGATGTTGTGTGCTGAAGAGCAGGATACGAGGGACTGGCTTGCTGTGATCCCAGGACAGCTGAATTACACTGGGTTTGCCTTGAACTGTTATGATGTTTCTTAAAATGTGCTTAGAAGCATCTTGGGCCCTGTCCCAGAGTAGCCATTCAGGGAGGTCATGAGGTTTTCGTGTTCTCTGCAGATGGGATGGAAAATAGCAAACCTGTGTGGGTTTCCCAATGGAAACAGAGGCAGATCTGTGCTGGCTCCTCAAGCACTGCAGTTCAGGGTCTGGTGTGGTTATTTCAACATGCCTTTGGGGTTGGACTGGCTTGGAAACTGGCTGCTTCCAAGCTTTTCCACCCTGGGCATCTGAGGTGCAGTGGAGGGAGCAGGAGGTCCAGCCCTGGAGATATATTAATATTCCATATTTAATTAATCAGCTCTGTAGCTCCCATTGATTCCCTTCATCTGAAGTTATCTCTGTGTGCAGTTAGGATGTTGGAGCTGCCTGACACCACACCTGGCAGGAGGGAGCCTGGAACCTGCACATACCCCTGGCAGGAGCTCTGCTTTTTAACTCCATTAAAACTGCAAAGTCCTCAAGGCCACATTGAAGGGGTGGGTTTCCTTTCCCCACCAAAAGTAGGTTGAGCTGTTGGGTCAAAAAGAGCTGTGTGCTGTTTTATTGCCTGCTGGTGTAACTGTAGTTGTAAAAGTGACTTTTAGCAGCACAATTATCAGTCAAGAACTGTATTTCTCCACGTTTCCAATGTAAAAACTGGAAGGAGAACAGTTTTCTCAAGACCCAGCCTTTGCTGCTGAACTTGTGCCAGCATTTGTGGAGATGGAAAAGATCATTTGAGTTGTAGGGCAGGGATGTTCATAGGATTTGTGTTAAAATGTACAGCAAATGGAAAGGCTACGATAGGGGTACCAAGGTGATCAAACTTCACCTTATTGATTGGTCAGCTCTTGCTTTTGGCAATTTTGTTGTTTCAAGGAGACAGCAAGAAAGTGGTTCACCTCAAAAAAATGTGCTACCAGTGCAGGACCAGGGAAAAAACAAGTAAATCTCATTAAAAATACTCCAGGGCAACACACATCATTGCTGGCCTATTTGTATGAGTTTAGCTGCTGTGACAGATTTAGCCTTTCTGGAGTTTGAAGGTTTACTTTTGTTTGCTCCCAAAAGTTTTCAGTCCTTTATCCCTCCTATTTTCGTCTGACGCAGCACTGAAATGCATTTTAGAAAGGCATTTTTGCTTTTCTCCATCCTAGTTAGTTATTCATTCTGAAGTCTGAGGTTGATTGAAGAGATGGACAACTTCATTTTTGGAACTCACCTGGGTAAGTCACACACAACACACAGTAGCTTCATTACATGAGAAACCTTGCATAAAATGTAACAACCAGCAGATAAAATCACAATTCTGCTCAGTCCTCCAGAGTTCTGCTTAATCTTGTTGCTTCACAGGGCTAAATTATGGCTTGGTGATGGCTCTTTTCCTTTTTATGAGTTGTTGGCAAAGGTTTCTGGCACATTTGAGGTCAAGTGCTTGATCCATTGACCCACATTAACAGTGAAAAATTGCTGTCCCTGTAATGGTTTTGGGGTTTGTTTTCACTCCTGCAGAAGCAATAATGTTGTATCATATTTTAATACTACTTTGGGCAAGATGCAGATGATGTTCAAGGCTAAGTACCAGGATTTGAGCTTTAATGATTATTTTAATCTTTACATACAGCAATGGGCAATGTTTGCTTTTTTTTTTTTTGTGTGTGTGTGTACCAAAACCTGAATAGTTTTCTAATTAATCCCTTCAAGATTAAAAAAAAAACCATCTAAGCTTTTTAATTTAGGAATAGCCTGGGGTTGACATGTGATGAGTTGAGAGATGAATTCTGGCCTAACTGGAAACAACTATGAAATAGAAAATATGGAAAAAATAGAAATATGAAATAGAGGGTTCTCTGGAAATGTTGTGGTATTTTTGTGTATTCCAGTTTTTGTAGCTGAGGAGTTATCCAAGAGGGTATGACACAGCACCAGGTCCAGGGAATTGGGAATGGCAGTTGAAGATTCCATATCTGGAGGCACCAGGCAAAATGCTGTCTCAGGAGAATCAGTACAGTGAGAAAGCTGTAAAAGACCCAGTGCTTCCATTCCAAGTCTGTGCTGTCAGAAATGCCAATATTATTTTTTCCCTCTGTCAGATGTCCCTGTCCAGGAGTCTTCCAGACATTCCAGAATCCCAGTTTTTCAAGGAAGGATTTTTTTTTTAATGGTGAAGAGAAATACTCGTTAAGTTTATGTGGGAAAATGGGAGTTTGGGACTAGTTACCAGGAAAACTAAAACCTGGGATGTGGTGTGATTGAGAGGGACAGTCACTCTGGGAAAAGGTCTGTAGTGGAACCAACTCTCCAGGCTGTTGAACTGTGCCAGGGCCTCGGATGTCTTTGCATTCCTCTGGTTTATTGGCTGCTTTGGGACATTGCTGGGGCTGTGGTCTTGAATTAATGATACAACATCTCTCCCTCCTGGCTGGGCAGCACTGAGGTTGTCTCTCTTTGCTAACTGCTCCTTCTGGACTGACAAACCTTGGATTTCTCAGGGTTTTAAGTGTAGAACTTGGCACGGCCTTGAGTTTGTCAACACCAACATCTGTCACTCGTGTATTTACAAATAGGCCACTGTATTGGTCACTTCTCCACTGTGCCAGTCCAGCAGTTGTGTGACACTCTGTGGGGCTTGGATGGACCCATCTGAATGTCAAATTTGTGTTCTAATAGTACTTTTCTGGGTTTATTACAGTTAACTTCTTTCCTCACCCATAGTGGGGCCATATTGACACAATCGATCAAAACATTTGAATGTTAATGCCTTCATTTCCTCCTGTAAATAAAGTAGGAATACAGGCTGGCAAGGAGCCAGGTGGAAACAGTGTTAAGTTGGGATTGTCAGGTGTTTAATTTCCAATGACTTAGAGCAGTGAGACGGTGGGTCTGCTCTGAGGTGTTGGATCACAGCCAACATCACCCTGTGCCCAGTGCCAGCTCTTCTCTCAGGGCTGCTGTGATCTCTGCCCTCACAGCAGGTTTGCAGAGAGGGGAGAAGAGCAGAGGTTTCCTGCAAGGAAGCTTTGGGGGATGGTGGGGGATGTAGGGATAACACTGCCTTTCCTTGTGGTGCTTGGGAAGAAGTGGGGAGAGAGGCCTGTGCTGGCATTTGTGAGGATTTGGGGGGGCTGGAGGTGGCAGTTCAGGTTCTAATGCTGCAGATGGTTTTGATTACACACAATCAAAGCCCAGGTCAGGATCCAAGGATGATGCCCTGACATGGATCCCATTCCTTTCTCATTTCCCAGCAACACTGTTGCCCCTGGAGTTGCTGATGTGCTCCTTTCTTTCTTCCATGGAGCACAGGTAACAAGATCTTGATACCTGCTCCCTGAAAGACAAGGGGAACAGGTTTTAAACCTGAAAGAGAATAGGTTTGCATGGGATATTGGGAAGGAATCCCACCCTGTGAGGGTGGGCAGGCCCTGGCACAGGGTGCCCAAAGAAGCTGTGGCTGCCCCATCCCTGGAAGTGTCCAAGGCCAGGTTGGAGCAGCCTAGGATAGTGGGAGGTGTCCCTGCTCATGGCAGGGGTAGGTCTGACACAGTCCCTTCCCACCCAAACCATTCTGTGATATGATTCTATGTCTCTACCCCCTCGTTTTTAATTCTAACTCAGTGTTTCTATCCCACACACACAGTCCAAGGATGTGTTTGTAAGCTGAGATCTGATCCAGGTGGAAAGCACAGTGTGAAAATGCTTGTTACTTGTTACCAGATCTGGCTTGTGAAGAATGGAATTGCTATTTGAAGTTTCAGCTTCGTAGTTTATATTAATTTGACATCTTTAATAGACTTCTAATGTGCTGTGCACATGAAAAACTTCCAGTTAATGTGTACAAAATATTTGAAACCCTGGCTTTGTGGAAGCTTTGTGACCCACTCCTTTCTAACCACAGCAGGCATTTACAAAGCAGTTCACATTACCAGCAGTATTAACTGATAAAGTGTTTGGTAATAATTGTGAAATTAGCCCATTAATACACTTCTAGGCATTCTTTGAATAGCTGGAAGTGTTCACTTAATAACATTCATGTTTTAACCCACATCTGATCCTCATGAATTTGCAGATGGATGGTTAATCTGCCACCACTTACAGCTCCATCCCAAGTGTTCTTTTTCTTAAACACATGATAGAGATTGTGTATTTACAGAGGAAACCCCCATTTAAGCAGACTTGTGGGTATTCTGGACAACATCACAGGTGTCTGAGGGCCCCATTCCACACAAATGGATTCTATTCTGTATAAAGCAGTGTTGTCCCAAAAAAGCCTTCTGATGTTTCCTTTGGGGGTAAAGAGGATGCTCACACAGTGATATTTGGCCCCATAGCCTGTAAAAGGTGAGGGTTCTTCAGCTTTGCCTGGTGGCAGTGGTTTGTTGGCTGATCAGTGTTGGTGCTGCCTTTTGGAATATTGGATTCAATTTGCAAAGAGAAGGAAGTGAAGACCTCCCCAGTGAGGGGTGTTGGGACACTGAACTGAAGCCACTTCAGTGAGACTCTCCTGTCCCGAGCTGAAGCCCCGTGGAGGTCAGTGGGATTGTAGGCAGTGCAGGACCTCGGGGACAGGCAGTTGGAGCAGTGGTGACAGCAGCAGGAGGGAGCACAGGCAGTGGCACACTTGTGCAGGATCACTGAGCACTTCATCCCAGAGCTGGGGACAAAAGGAGCTCCAGGCCACAGCCTGAGTCCGCTGTCTCCCAGGGATTTTTTGATCCAGAGCACTCACTCCTTCAGCACAGAGTGAGTACTGAACATACCAGATTATAATCTGGTATTAGGTGCCCTAGATTACAACTAGATATAAAGCCATCTGATCTGCCAATGAACTGCAGGGAAGGTTAATTTTCTCAAATACTGTCTTCCAGAATTGTATGCATTTTTTTTTCTTCAAATGAAGCTCTTAGTCAGGAAGTAAAAGCAAAAAATCTTAAATTTCAGGATGCTTTAGTTGAATCAATTGGAATGAATGAGTGGATTGAATACTTTGTGAAAACATACAATCTATCCCCAGTATTAGTTACGCTAAGAGAGAGGGGAAAACCCAAACTCTAATCCTTTTAAGCCTCCAAGTAACTGCACTGTGATACCTGTTTTTAAAGGAACTAATCCTTTGGAAAGAAAAACTGGAATGGTTGAAGGTGCTGTTGAACTTGGCACACCAAATAGAGATCTAACTCTCTTACTGTTCCAAGTCTAAAATATTCATCTGTTACAACTTGGAACAGAAATTAGTTGATCTCTAAGATTTCAATACTCTGTAAAAACATGTGTAATTTTTATTTTAAGAACCTGTTGCAATTTTTTTCCTGAAGAGTGGGTTTTTTTCATGACAGTATCAGAAATCAGGCCACTGTTTCCAGTTCAGTAGGGAAGCTTGGTTTGTGGGATATCTATTCCAGCTGCTTGGAACCCTTCCAGCCTTTCTCTGATCTTCGGGGGTGCAACCTCTCTTGTAGATGCTCTTCAGCCTTTGCCTGGGCTAAAATAGGCACTGAAATCCAGGTTGTGAGGGATCTCTGGTGGCATCCAGAGAATTCCCTGCTCCCTGGTTCACCATCAATGGCAGTGCTGAGCTCAGGAAACCTGACGTTTTCATAAATGGCAAATTTTGAGAAATAAGACAAGGAGCCATGATATATTGGTGGATCCAAGGGTGGGAAACCTCTGAAGGGGGAGTTGGGAAGAGCAGGAGCAGAGGCTCCTCCTTGGGCTGCCCCCAGCTCTGACTGCTCTGGCAGCTGGATTTGTTTTTACTGGACATTTTCAGGAATGGGATATCCAAATCCCAACCTGCTGTGAGTCATGGCTACACTGGAGTAAGTAGTGAAGTGTATTTCAGTGTAAGGGCTGTGTGGCAAGTGAGGGTGTTAGTCTGCTGCAGTTCTTTTTCCAAGCACATTTGGAAGGACACTGCCATAAATTCCCCAGTTAGAGAGCGGGCAGGAGATCCAAGGGGCTTTCACACGGGGTCTTCCATACTGATATTTTTGCCCAAAACTGCCTGTTTTCCAGCTCTTTAGAAACAAGGCTTATTTTGATACGTCTTTAAACCCCAACAAGTTTTCTTCAAATTTGTTTCAGAAAATGAGCACAAAGAGCACCTGTTTTCCAAGGAAATGAGTCTTTCAGCTGGAGTGATGTGGTGCTCTTGGCTGCAGCCACAGGCTTATCCCCCAGCTCTAGTTTGGGCACTGTTCAACTTTGTGGGTAAAGTTGGGGTATATAAAGTCTATCAAAAGTTTCCTAAGCTCCTTAAGGACAGGAAAGGGGGGAGTTTGTTTTATTTTAACACTCTCCCAAGGTGGAGAATTGAGAAACCAACACTTACACATTCTGATAATCTTGAACAATCTCCCTGTTTGCAGTTTTCTTCTATAAAAGACACAAAGCAACCAGATAAGTTTTATAACCAAATGTTGGCTTGTTTGGCTTTTTCCAGCTGCTCTTTGGAACTGGGGAGTGACAGGGAATCAAACCTGAAGAGAGAATGGCATTTCTGCTTCTCAGATATGTAATGTGTTGGTGTATCAATCATCTCTTGCTGCCAGTGACAGATGTGTGTGTCCTGGAGTTATGGAATTTTAGGGCTTTAGCTGTGCCTGAAGCCTGAGTCGGGTTGGATGGGGCTTGGAGCAGCCTGGGATAGTGGAAAATGTCCCTGCTCATGGAATGGGGTGGAACTGGATGGGCTTTAAGGTCCCTTCAAACCCAAACCATCCAAGATTCCATGATTCTGCTTAATAGCCATAGCAGGCTTTTCCCCCTCCTCCTTCCTTTCTTCATAAGGTGAGAAAACTGATTTCTGTACCTAGGTAAAAGTAGATCTAATAATCTTCACTGCACTGCTTCTCTTGCTTTTCCCTTCACAATTAATTAAAGCTTATAAATTAACCTTGTTCTCCAGAGAGTTTGGCCCTTTTCATATGGAATTTGATGAGTTGGAAACTGGATCATAATGTATGAGGTAGATGCCAATAGAAAACACATCTGGTTGCTGAATTGTAGGGTCTGGAAATACAAACCTGGAGTTAAAAAGTGTTGAAGGAAAGGAAGAAGCAATTCTGCCTCTCCCACCCAACAGAAATGTCTGCAGCTGCAACCTTGCCACTTGTGTAGTTACATTTATTTTTTAAACAGACTGCTCAGTCTGGGTTAAGTTTTCCAGCTTCAAGGCAGGCATTTTTGGGGAGATGGGAAGGATTGCCTCCTCTACCCCAGTGGGAAAGTATTTTTTGTTCAGCAACACCATTTTCTTCTGTCATTTTGACCTGACTTCTTCACATCAGTGAAGTGACCACACACAGCAGTGACCGTGTGTGATAATTTTGCCTCATCTCATACAATAATCCTAAACTTTTGATGGGACAGCATTCCAGTTTCCTCAGTGACTGGGGTTCACTTGATCTTTCAGTATTCCCTAAACTTCTGTTTGGAAACCCCTTGGGATGTATTTTCAGGAGGGAGAAAAAGCCCTTCTGCTGTGCTCCAGTGAGCACGTCCAGCTGCATTTTGTGTTGTGTCTAACTGTGCCCTTCCCCTCAGCTGGGAGGCAGAGCCTACCTGATCCATGTGCACATTTGTAAGTGGATGTTTTAGGATTATTTTCCACATCAGTTGGCATTTGCAGCCTTGACATCGCACGGCCCAAGTTTTATGGCCTTCAGTTGTGTGTCACTTTTGTTTAACAGGTTCATTGGGTTTTGCCAAGCGTTCACAGCTGACTGGCTCCCTCGGTTTTTCTGGAGGGGTACAGAGCATGGGATTATCCGTGGAGCATGGGATGTGGATGAGCAAGTGTTGCCCCAGAACTTGTGCTTGGCTGGCACAGAGAGCGCTCTGTGTGTGGGGACCTGGGAATTCCACCGGCTCAGGAGGGGAGTGGGTCCTGTCCCAGACACCCCTGAGCACTGAGCTTGTCTCTCCTTCCTCCTAGCAATGTCTCAGGCCGTGCAGACAAATGGGACGCAGCCTCTGAGCAAAACCTGGGAGCTCAGTCTGTATGAACTGCAGAGAACACCTCAGGTAACCACAGGATCCCAGAGGGCCTGGGCTGGGAGGGCACCTCTGGAGATGATCCTGTCCAACCCCCTGCCAAGGCAGGGTCACCTGGAGCAGGTGACACAGGGACACACGCGGGTGGGTTTGGAATGTCTCCAGAGAGGGAGACCCCACTCCCTCCCTGGGTAGGTATTCCAATGCTCTGCCACCCTCATGGAAAGAAGCTCTTCCTCATGCTGAGGTGGAACTGCCTGAGTTTTAGTTTATGGGCATTGCTCCTCGTCGTGAGCCCCAACAAAAAGGAGTCTGGCTGTGTCCTCACCTGTGAGGTCCTTATTGCTTTAAGGGGATCTCCAGGATAACCGGGCCCAGCTCCCACAGTCTCTGCCCGTAACAGGGATGCTCCAGACCCCATATCATCTTTGGGCCTCCCCTGACCCTCTCCAGCAGCTCCATGCCCTTGCCTGCTCCAGAGCTGTCTTGATGGCCGGGCTGGGTTGCCGTGTGCTCAATGTGTTGTGTGTCTTGCTTTGCCTTTGTGCCGTGTTTCCCTCTAGTAAACACTCTGTCTCCACGAGGAGGTTCCCGGGTTGCACTAAAGAGCTTTCCCTTTCCTTGGCACCAGGAGGCCATCACGGATGGGCTGGAGATCGTGGTGTCCCCGCGGAGCCTGCACAGCGAGCTCATGTGCCCCATCTGCCTGGACATGCTGAAGAACACCATGACCACCAAGGAGTGTCTGCACCGGTTCTGTGCCGACTGCATCATCACGGCGCTGCGCAGCGGGTCGGTGCCACACTGGGGGGATGGCCTGACACAAACCCTGGGGGCTCGGGGGGTTACTGGGCACTGGGGCTGCTGAAGGTGCAGCACAGCCTCTGCACTCCTGTGCCTGTGTGCAGCCATCCGGTTCTTTCCTCATCAGAAATCATCCCGTAACTTTCTTGCAAGGAACAGGAACCCTCTTATATTCTTTTTTTTTTTCTCTTCAATCCAGTAACAGTTAACCAAACATTGCTTTCAAAAATAAGTTTAATTTCCTTTATTCGTCCTTTCCCTAATAATAAATTTCAAATTGTGTGGTCCTGCTTCCAAGCTTCACTACATGAAACAACCTGTGCTAAAGTAAAAATAATTCTTGTATTCTTCAGTTACAAGGTGGTATTTTCCCAAATAGGATTCTGAGGTAACCAACAGCAATTATGTATTTATTTTTGGTAGTGGCAATTATCTGTGTCAGGCTTGATTTGCTGTGCCTGGGTAAATTCTGGTGAGTAATTGGGAAAAATTCATTAGAGGGAAACAGGAAAACCATCAGGAGGAAAGACACCAGGATTTCAGCTACTGAGGCCTCTTCCAGGAACAACATGGTGTGATCCTGACATTTTAGTTAAATGAGAGCAAATAGTAGGAAGGACAAGATTTGGGGTTAGTTTCCCCAGTTAGTAGTGCTTGAACTATTGAATAGATTTTTTAACCTTTGTTTCGATCCACGAGTGCTAGAAATCATGGAGTCGTAGAATCCCAGACTGGTTTGGGTTTGAAGGGACCTTAAAGCCCATCGAGTGCCTGGGCAGGGACACCTCCCACTATCCCAGGTTGCTCGAACCTGGCCTTGGACACTTCCAGGGATCCAGGGGCAGCCACAGCTTCTCTGGGCACCCTGTGCCAGGGCCTCCCCACCCTCACAGAGGGGATTTCTTCCTAAGACCGTGCCTTAATAGACATTCCACTAGACATCCATTTTTCCTAGGCAAAAATCCAGCCAAGAGTGTGAAGGGAAGAACCAGTTTGCAGAGTGAGACTTTTGACCTCTTCAGTCTAAATCCATTTTGCTCAAACACTTCAAAATAAAAAAGCTCCAGGGTGATGTTTGGGCTTTTTGTTTAAATATCTGCAACTCCCTGATCTGTCAAAAGCCGGAAGCCCCATCCCAGGTTTGCTCTAAATCCTGAGTCTTTGAGCCCCTTGAATGGCACCATCAGGGCAGAGTTTTGCTCCTGCTGGACACTGAGTGTTGTTTGCTTCCTTCTTGTCCACGTGCAGCAACAAAGAATGTCCCACGTGCCGCAAAAAGCTCGTTTCCAAGAGGTCCCTGCGCCCAGACCCCAACTTTGATGCTCTCATCAGCAAGATTTACCCAAGCAGAGATGAGTATGAGGCTCATCAGGAGAGGGTGCTGGCAAGAATCAGCAAGCACAACAACCAGCAGGCCCTGAGTCACAGCATCGAGGAGGGGTTAAAGATCCAGGCTATGAACAGGTACGTTACCCACCGCCTTTGGCCACGTGTCACCTCCTTGGCCTTTACACTTCACTTTGCCTGCCCTCACTTCTTGTGTAGCTTGAGAGTCCTCTCCTCTGAAGTCTGTCAGAATAGTTTTTAACCTTTGGTAAAATAATTTTTAAGCTTTTGTCCACCAATGGAAACCTTTGTGTTCTCTGCAACTTCTGTGGCAGCCTGATAGAGGTTTCAGCCAAATTATGGCTGTCATGTCTTAGATAACAAACCATAACACAATGAATCCTGTGCCAAAATACTACCCTGCAAATAAATGCACATAACACCAGGACTTAAGTTTTAGTTGCGACTTAATTCGCAGGCTGGAATATGTGGTGTTTACACTGTAGTGAAATTCCAAGTGTGCATTTAATCCTAAGAGAGCCAGGTGGGAAAGAGGTCCCGAACTATGTTGTGGTGCAGCATGGTGTGATTTATCATTTTAATCACATGAGAATTCATGTTTAGATGAAAATAATGGTCTGCAATTGCCTGAAAAACAACCATTAAAATAGTTTTAAAACATGCCTAGAAGGTGTTTGGAGGATAGGGAAAAATGAATGGTCTTGTCCACGAGTATCTTTTACCAAAAAAAAATACTGCTATGTGTGGAGGTGTTGTGGGCCTGTGCAGGGGTGAGCTGGGGTGTGTCTGTGTGTGCCCAGGTTACAGAGGGGCAAGAAGCAGCAGATCGAGAACGGCAGCGGAGCGGAGGATAACGGGGACAGCTCCCACTGCAGCAACGCCTCCACACACAGCAACCAGGAGGCAGGGCCCAGCACCAAGAGGACCAAAACCTCCGATGATTCCGGGCTGGAACTGGACAATAACAACCCGGCCGTGGCCATAGACCCTGTCATGGACGGGGCCAGTGAGATCGAGTTGGTCTTCAGGCCTCACCCCACGCTCATGGAGAACGATGACAGTGCACAGACAAGGTCAGGGCTGCTCTTCTCTGTACTTCTGCTCTCTGCAGTTCTGCTGCTTGGCTTTGCTGTTGCTTCTTGAGGCTTTAAAAATCAATTTACTGCAGTCATACTGAAGTCATAGCCCTGTTTAACCATATCACAGAATGGTTTGGGCTGGAAGGGACCTTAAAGCTTGTTCAGTCCCACCCCTGCCATGGGCAGGGACACCTCCCACTATCCCAGGTTGCTCCAACCTGGCCTTGGACACTTCCAGGGATCCAGGGGCAGCCACAGCTGCTCTGGGCAACCTCTGCCAGGGCCAAATGCAAAAATGCTCTTTCCCTCTTTCTATTCCAGGTCAGGTAGATAGAACTGCTCAACTACTATAAACAATACAGTAATAAGCTGCTTTAAGCCTTTGATCGCAACTAAAGATGTTTTTAAGCATTGCAGTTCACAGTAGGCAGTGGGCTGATGGTGCAATACCAGCCCCTTTGGGAATAACCAAACCTTGTATAAGTGTCCTCAGTTCCCAGAGCAGCTTTGTGCTAGCAGGATTTGCAGGCTGGAAGCTTTTGCTGTTTTTTTTTTGTTCGTAATCCAGTCTAAGCACTGACAGCAGTAAGTAGTTTTGTGGAGTTTCCTCCTCTTGGCTTTCTCTCTCTAATGTCTGTAAATCTGGGAAGCTTCAGCTGTGAACTGCCTTTAAAGGCCTTTTCACTTAACATTTGGGAGTGTTCCAGCTGTTTTTTTCCCTTTCCTGCTGCTGAGCCATTGTTACCTAGGTGGTTGCTGTCACAGGTACATCAAGACCTCGGGCAATGCCACGGTTGATCACCTGTCCAAGTACCTGGCTGTGAGGTTGGCTTTGGAGGAGCTGCGGAGCAAAGGGGAGTCCAACCAGATGAACCTGGACACGGCCAGTGAGAAGCAGTACACCATCTACATCGCCACTGCCAACGGGCAGTTCACTGTAAGCACCTCTGGGACCCACCTGGCACGGGCTGCACGTAAAGCCACCCAGCTGCACCTTCCCTCAGCTGGCTCAGGGGTGTTGGAGTCCAGGATGAGGAGTCTACACCTCAGATTGCCCTGGAGGGTCTGGGACCCTTACAGAGACCCCAGGAGGATACAGTTTTTGATCTGTGTCCCTGGGAAGGACTTCCAAAACTGATGGAAGCAAGAGCAGCAGAAAAATAATTTGGATCATGGTTTAGTTAGTTATAGAAGTGAAGCTTATAGTTTTAGGTTTTGTAGTATAGATATAAAAGAAAACAAGATGGAGAATTTTGGGTGTTGCCCTGAGTTCTTCTTCTTGCTCCTTGCACTGCAGCAGAGCTGGCATTTGAGGATTGGTAGGATAGATTTGAGGTAGAGAAGACGTGTTAGTAGTAAGTTAGGATTATTGGTACCGAATTGTAAACAGAGTACGTGCTATCTGTTAATTGGTCATTAGTGTCCTTAAAAACAACAGCCGCCATTTGAGGCATTCCACACCCCACTCCCTTCTCGCTTTGTGCTTCCTCGCTTTGCAGCAAATGCTTTTTGCAGCACACGCTCTGGTGTGTTAAACCCAGGTTTGGGTGACATGCTGAAGTTGTGATAAAGATCAATAAACAGCAAGAAAAACCGAGTAGCTGCGAGTTTTATTCCTTTATCTGGTACTGGACTTTGATAAGAAGAGGTACTCTAACAAACACTGAGTACCTCAAGACAGGGGGAAACCATGGCACAGGGTGGTTTGGAAGCAGATCGGTTGTTTTTTAGGAAAACGGAGGCATAGAAATGACTTGGGGAAAATCCAGTGGTGCCAGCAGCTGTGAGCTGGCTTATGCTGGTATTTTCCAGTTAAAATTGAAGAGGGAACTGAGAATCTTGGGTTTTGGTAGCTTGTAACTCTGCCACGTGACTGCTGTGAGTGTGGATGGAAGTAGCCTGTTCCTACAGCACACTTGTTTCACCTCTGTTCTGCTGTTCTCTTCTAGGTGTTAAATGGGTCCTTTTCCCTGGAACTGGTCAGTGAGAAGTACTGGAAGGTGAACAAACCCATGGAACTGTACTATGCGCCGACCAAGGAGCACAAATAAGCCCTGCTGGAAAACTGGGATGGGACTAACTCTTTTTATAGCTATGACTTGTTTAATATTCCAATAAGGCAGCACCAGGATCTCCCTGGCCAATACACGTGACTGCCTTCAGGCACTCTCAGTATACTCAGTAATATTAGACAGTATTCTGGGTTGTATTTAATTTAGTCTTTGGGTTTTTTGGTTTTTCCCTAGGAGACTGAATGACCTTCTCCAGTGCATTCCACTGTTTGCCATGCTTTTTTGTTCCTAATGCATGATAACTGAGCGAGTGTTCCAGTTTGGAATGTCTTCATTTTGTCCAGGTAAATCTGGATTTCTACTACATTTGATATGGTTTCAGTAGCCTCTGTGAAGTGTTGAGTGTTGGATGGCCAAGGAAGTCTATTTAACAGTAGCATATGCCAAGGAACATGCTAAATGTTGGAATTTGGTACCAGTTATCCATCTGAAAGATTGGCAGAGGACGGATTTTGGATAGTCTGGCAGCTAGAGGTAAACTGATTCCCTAGGAAAGGTTTATTGAGTCACTTCCTTGTGAACAAGTGTGAGTTTGGCACCTTGTGAGAGGCATCAGTGCCCATGGCAGGAGGCTGGAACAAGATGGGCTTTAAGGTCCCTTCCACCTGGAACCATTCTGGGATTCTGAACAGAGCTGCAGTGAGAAAACTGCCCCTTGAAAACCTTGGGCTTCATTTAGTACTTCAGTGCAAGGTGATTCATGAGATGGGTTTGGCTTTTAAGGAAGATTTCAGTCCCAAGAAGCCCAAACATCCCAAACCTCAGAAGCTGCCAATGCCCTGCCCTCACAGCTCAGTCTTCTGGAAGTTTCCCAGCCCTGCTCTGTTCCCTACAGTGAGATCTCTACTGTCAGTGTGTTGGAATGTGCTGAAAAGAACTGTCCAGAAAACTTGTCTTTTAAAGCAAATCCCCCAAATTCCAGCACAGAGGCATCCAAATGCTGTGCTTTAGGAATTGTGCCACCCCAGCAGTGACCTTGGCCTGGTGTCAGTTGGAGTAGGAAAGACTTCAGCCATCAGCTGCTCCAAGACTCTACTTTTTCTTTGCCATAGCTTTAACAAACGTGGCTTAGCACTTTGGAAGACAACTGTAGTACTTGACAAAGTTTACCGTTTAGTGTCTTAAATTTAGGTTCAGTTTTCCAGCTCGGCTCTGGTGTGACGCCCAGGAGCTGCTGTTCATGTGCATGGTCAGCCCCTCTGCCCTGGCTCTGGACTCTGCTGCCCTTCCTGGGAAGTGTTGTGGCTGAAGGGACACTTGGTCACCACGGGGTTCCCTTTGCTGTCAGATCTGCTGCCGGAGCCTCCCCTGGAACTAAAAGGAAGGAAGGAATTGGTGATGGGTGAGGAGCAACAGGCTTTACAGCACTCCTGTGTCCTGCCTGGAGTTCCACTGGCTTTGGCACGTGGTACAACAGTATTCCAATGCTCAGGGATTCTCCTGACAAGGACTTCAGGCTTTCCTAGCACTTGTAAATACATGTCCTTTCCAGCTGCTGCTCCAGGTCAGTGTTATCCTGCTGGGAAAACTGCACAGGCTTCTTGGAGTAACTTAATTATTTTCTCTGACTGGAGAGACTTTTTGTGACATGAGATGAAGTTTGGAGGCCCCAGAGCATAGAGGGGGCAGTTAAGGAATGATGTTCTTGCTGACTTGCTGGTGAAGCGTTGCTGTGTAGACTAGTAGTGCATGTCCACGGAATAACCCGGGGGGTGGGAGCAGCCAGGGGGAATGCTTTCAAATTCCTGGGGAAACTTCTAGATTAGTGTCAGCATCCCTTGCAGTGTGAGAGCCGGGGGGAGGAACAGGCCTGTTTGTGAAGCTGAGCTGTCTGTCACTTTGTCCCCAGTTCTTTCCAAAAGCGTGGGAGAATGTGAAGCTTTTATTTTTATGTTGTAGTGAATTTCCTGAATATTTATGTTCTTTAAATATTATATATATAATGTAGCTGTTTGATTAAACCATTGATTGCACTGTGACTCTTTAGTGCTATAAACTATTTTATTTTCAACTCTTGCCCCTTTTAAAGCCATGTTATTTTGTACGTACATAACCTGTGTTAGGTACAGGGAAGCCTAACTGAAGTATCCTATCCAACTCGAGTCCCACTGAAATGCTCAAACTGACAATAAAAGCAAAAATGTTATCAACAACCTGTTGAAATTCCAGTGCTGCTTCCTCTGGCATTTGCTCAGAGCCCTTTGGAGTGTGTTTGGGGTGCAGCTGTTGGTTGGTACAATCCCTTGGGAGGCGGGACAGTGGCCAGCTCTCAGAATCCACACAGGACCAGCTGTGACCTGCATTCTCCAGTTTCCCACTCTGTTTCCCACTGTAACAGCCAACTGTGCCAATGTGGATCAGCACAAGGAGGAACAGGAACCCCCCCCAAGCTCCAGCCTCGAACCAACACTGGTGCTGTGTTCATTAATTATCCCAGGACTGACCTGCCTGTGACCAGTGCAGACAACCGTTGAACAGCAAGAGAATTCCCAGAAGCCTGAGGTACAAACACCCCTTCTCCTGGTCACTCGCAACAGGCAAAACCCCTCACCCCAGGTCACAACAGCTTCTGCCCACCTGGCAGAGGAAAAAGGCCTGGATTGTGTGGACAAGCTGGAATTTCATTCTCTCTGCCCCTCCAAGCACCTGGGAATAGTTGCCTTGGCTTGGAGAAGGTGCACAATACCTTCTGTTCCTTAGGAGGACCTGCAAGAGTAACCAGAAATGGTTCCCACAAGGAGCTGCATTGAACTCACTTTTTAACCTACTTTCCTGTAACTGGAACAACCTCTTGCCCCAGGTAACCAGCTCTAGGACTGATTGATCCCATCATCCCAACACTGCACTGAGCACTGTGGTACCTGCAAGCAAAGCCTGCCAACACCCTCCACTAAAAACCCCAAAACACAACTTGGGAACGTGAAATTCTCTCTTCCTCCATCTGTCTCTCCAATTCAATCCCAGGTGATCTTTGGAAAAGAACTATGAGAACTATATTTTGAAGGAAATCTACTTTGTTGCTGTATCACTGATCCTTTCAGTGGGCTCCTCTCTTTTTTAAAAAATCAGAACAGAGTGAAAATAACTCATCACCACAGAGATCTGGAACTGAAGAGGGTGTAAAGAGGCAGCAACTTCTGGCCTGACAGGAGTGTAGGAAGCTTTGCCTAATCAGGAGTGCCTCAGTCACGTCATAAGGTTTCGGAGATGGATAAATAAAGGTAATAACCCCTCATATTCTGCTCTTGGATAACCCTAACCCCAGGGGCCAGCCTGAACACCAAACCTGGGTAGAAACAGGCTCACAGTTGTTCCTTATTCAAGTGAAACAGAGGTATCAGAACAAAGTTTGGGGGAAAGAAAGGACAAAGTCAAGCTTCTTTGGCTGGAATGCTGCCATGTATTTAAGGAAACCAGAACCACTGTCAACACACATCTTTGCTCCTTCACAGAAGAGATTTTCCTCAGCAAAACTTTACCTGGAACATCAGCTGTGGTCCCTTGTCCTGTACCTTTCTGCAGCACACCACCAGTGTAACCTGAGCACACAGCTACCTACAGTGACTACACAATTCACTAGGGTTTTACAGGAACTCAAGTTTCAGTAGCAGTTGTGTCACCATTCTCCCCTTCAGGTCCTGCTTGGAGCAGGACTCTGGAAAAGGACCTGAGCAGTTACATGTGCAGCCTGGAGGTCCAGGTGCACCCAAGCAAGACTTCCTGGCTTAAACTCTGCATTTTATCCTGTGTTATTTTCTTACCTTAACACGCCCTCCCTCCGGATTGTAACCAGCCAGGTTTTAGGAATATGCTCTT
Organism: Calyptomena viridis; assembly: GCA_013390005.1. Classification (NCBI taxonomy): domain Eukaryota; kingdom Metazoa; phylum Chordata; class Aves; order Passeriformes; family Eurylaimidae; genus Calyptomena; species Calyptomena viridis. The sequence continues at coordinate 321,229 of WEIV01027827.1, read as the reverse complement.
TTGCATTCATCCCATACCCCAAAATGCTGAAGACTTTTGGCCCTATGCAGCCTCCTGGATGCTGTGCTGGCACCAGGGTTTGTTTGACCAGGCTGGGGAGCAGCCACCTTCCTTGGTGTAACTCTGAGACCTTCCCACAGCCCCAGTTCGGTGAGTGCAGCCAGGCTGGGATCGGGATCAGGGCTCAGTTCTGCTACATCAAGTCTAAAACACCCCTTCGGAGTGAAACAGGCAGCTCAGATGTTCCAAGGGGAAGAAGAAGTGGCTTTCTGGAACAGGGTGTGCTGAGTCTGTAAGCTCCTGCTGTATGAACAAACCCACCTGCCTTAATCAGCTGCACAGGGAGTGGGGGACGAGTGTGTGGACACAGCAGCAGTGACTCCGGATTCCTCATCCTCTGGGAACTCTTGTTCTGCCTTGATACCTGCAGCAGCTGGAGCCTCTTCTCCCACGTGGACATCTCCAGGGAGGTGCACAGGGCCCTCTGCCTGCCCCCCTGTGTACGTGGGGGTGCTGTACTTGAGCAGGACAGTCTTGAACTGCGCCAGGGGCGCGTTGGTGCGGACTCCCATGGGATCGAAGTGGGTCCGGCTCACTCTGTACCCGGCCTCCGACAGGTAGTTCAAGAACTTGTTCAACCTGCACAAAAACCAAACCCACGCCTTTAAGGAGAGTGAAGGCTGACGCAGTGGAAGCCACTGTCAGCTGTGGCAGTGGTGCAGGGCTGGGGTTTAGGCTGAGGCCTTACTTGGGCATGTTCATCCCCCGGAGGCTGTGCCGGTGCACATTGTAGTAGAAGGCGGGGTGCTCAGCACTGTGCTCTGTCCTCTGCCTCTTGGCTGCAGTGCGGAGCACATCCTCACCTTTCCTCTTCCCTGCACCACAAAACATGCCAGAGGCACCACTGAGGAGCCACGGAGACCCCCAGAAATGCCAGTGAAACCTAAGGCAGCACATCAAAACAAGCCACACAGCAGCACCTGTGTGCCTGCTTTTATAACGGGGTATGGGCAGAGTTGAAATCCAGCCTGGATTTCACAGAGTATTTACCATTCTGCTTTCAGCCATAAATACGGTATGATGACAGATTAATATGAAGGGAAATCAGTATTCAGTGGGGAAGAACTCTCAAGTACGAAAAGTGAGGATAAAACCCCTGTCCAACTGCTACAGCTACACCAAAAGTATGCACTCACCATGCACCAAGTAGGATTCTGCAGAAGTGTTTGAGGTTTTGATATATACACCACACTCTTCTAGAATAAAATTGAAAGTAAAAATTAATTCTACTGTAATGACACAGAAATAGCTCATTCCATCATTCAGTTTTATGGATACGCTGCTGTTCAGTAAGTTATCACAGAGCAGCATCTCTGAATGACCACAAAGCCACTCCTTCCTGTGAACAGGCTGCCCTTCTCTTACCTTGTTTGTTCTCATCACCAGAACCGTGAGTAGAAAAATGTTTTAAAATTGTGCACTCTGCTTCACAAATCAACGTCTTCAGAAGTGGCTGAGCTTCATCCAGGCCATACTGCACAGCCTCCAACAGCATTCTCCTGAGGAATCCAGGGTTAAAGAGGGCTCCTGACCTACCATAGCCAGGGGGAGTGAGAAGTTAGACTTCTTAATGAAAGCAAAAAAGGTGCTCTAACAAACTCTTGCCCAAATTGATTAGCAATTATGTTACACTGAAGTGCTGTATCAGGCTGAATGTGGTTTTAACTTATCAAACCCCAATTGTTTTGTTTGCAGTGACTAACATTGGTCTTTAAAAATTTAACATGTCAAGAACAGTTATTTTATTTCTGCCCTAATATGTTGAGAACGCCATTTAACCCCCACAAGAAAGGTACTGTCAATTGTCAACCATTTCTAATACTAATATGGGATGGTTTAAAGACTTAAAAAGCTTTGTTCTTGTTTCTCACAAGACTCAATTATCAAGCAGTGTGTTATTTACTACCATCAGCACATGTAATGATTTACTAAAGGAATCCTCCACAAGTACAGAGTAAAAAAGAGTTGCTTAACTAGAACACAGAGGCAGATTCTCCTCTGTAGGATGTGTTCCAGAAGTGCACTGAGCAGGAAATTTAAAGCAAATTTGTTATTATTTCTTGACTGATTTGAACAAACCCAAAAATTATCTTCCTAGACTGAAATCCATGATCTTTTCCTTGAATTCTTCCTGATGGATGCAGCTCTTTTGTGGTGCTAACACACCCAAGCACTTACATTTTTGTGCCCTGGCTTAGCAGCCTCCCGAGCTCCTTTGGGGTGTGGATGTGAACTTACCAGAGAGGCCCGAGCAGCACTGCTGTCCTCCCGGGCATGCTGCCATGGCAGTCACAGGGCAGCTGCTGGTAGGGGTTCTCTGCAACACAACAGCACATGGAGTGCTCAGGGCAGCCAGCAGTGCCTGTGCCAGTGCACAGCCAGGGACAGGCAGCACACAGCACAGTGTCACACTGACCTCACTTCTGCCAAGCAACTCGGTGATGACTTGAGCTTTAATCAGTGGTAAAAAATAAAAAGCCATGTAACTTCCTATGGGTTTTTTTTCAAGTAACAAGGAAATTATTTGCTCCAAGCCCCATGCAACCTGGCCTGGAATACTTTCAGGGATGGGACAGCCATAGCCTGAGCAGTCTGTTCCACCAATCCAGCACATTTACATCAAAATCCATGCACACAACTGATCTCACAGTGGCCTCTCCACCTCATACAGAACACCCAGTGTAGCAGACAAGGGAATTGTTACTAATGGGATATATAAACAAGGCACAGAACGGAGAGACAGGAACCAGACCTTCTAGAAGTGAAAAGAAAACCATTTACCTTCTACCATATTACCCTCCTTCTGAAAAATCCTCTCTTCACACCACTGGCAGTGCAGGAGGTACTGGATTTTCTTGGTTGAATCATCTGCAGTGGATGGGCCCCTGAGAACTCTGACCACCACGAGGACAAAGTGTTCCAGAGCCACTGCCAGTAACACTTCAATGCCTTTGTTGCAGCGAGCTGCAGCTCTGGGGAGGGACAACACAGAGCCAAGTTGGGCTCAGGTCAGCACCTGAACCTGCTCCAGGTTCTGCAGCTCTTCTGCTTTCTGGAGTACAAAAGATCGGGGAGATCAGAAGAAAGGGCTGTTCTGAAGTGCCCTGTTCTGTGTCCTTCCTGCCTGGCCAAGCAAATCTTGTTTCACTTCTTGGTACCACATCTAGAAATATTGCTCTGCATCATCATCACACTTGCAGGGAGACAGACAAGTAAAATCGAAATATATCCACGTCAGCATGGCATGCTCTGGCATTCCCAGAACCTCTGTGCACTCCATTTTCTCCCCATCTTTCCCAAGCAGTTGTCCCATTCTCTTCCCTGTATCTTTTTCCCCATTAGATTTTATGCCTTCATTCATTTATCACACTGAATTATTCACTGAGAGTCTCTCTATGCAAATGAGTCATTTCACAAGCCAGTAATTACATCTCTCTTTGGAACCTCAAGCAGGAGATTCTGAAGTGAACATCAGGTTCCCTAACTGAAATGCTGAGGTTGAAGCCATTCCAGCAGCTTAATTAGTGTTTATAAAGTCCTGTGCAGCTCTAAATGACAAAACTGACAGAGCAATAGAAGAATGTGCAAATCTGGTTATTTTTTTTACTACCACCTCACTCCCTTACCCTATTGATGCGTTTGCACCTTGCCCAGTCAGTAATTATTTCTAATAATGAGCTGATAATTTTTTTCCCTAATTGGAGCTGACTGAGCAGTACCTGGTGACAGCAGCAAGGACAATCCTGGCTGCCAGCTCCTTGAAATACTCTGTCCTGACAATGTTGCACCCGTAGTGACGCAGGGCAATGTGCTGAGCCTTGGCATACAGAGAGCTGGTGTCTGTGGATGTCAGGGACACAATCCCAAGGTTTCTCACATTTCTGAAGGCAGAATCCAGGTAATTCACAGCAGTCCCAAACGGGTCCAAATGGCTGTAAAGAAAGGAAGTTATGACTGTCTATAAATGCTCCAGAGTAGCCTTCAACTGAGGAAAATAATTATAATCTTCCCCTATTTAAAACAAAAAGAGGGAACAGGACTAAAACTTCCAGCACCTCTCTCCTGAGTTACTTGGAAGACCCAGGAAGCTGGAAAACACACATCACCACAAGGCCAGCAAGGAATTTCCCTCCCATCCTGATATGCTGACTAATTGTAAGTTACAAGAATTTCAGTCTGATGGTCACCTTCATCCTTAAAACAAAGGGAAACCTCTAAAGACAAAAATATCTTACAATTTTACTCAACAATTACCCTGATTATCAGTCGAAGTACCTGCTGCTTAGATCTGGATGCTAGTCAAGAATAATATACAAAAATCCCATCACTTATTCTGATGTCTGTATAGGTTTTGAAGGCACAAACCCAACTTGGAGGAATTAGCCTGCTTTAACTGGAAATTACTAAGCTGCAAAATCTCCTACACAACAACATGCAAAGGTATGAATCTTAAACTAGTAGAAGTTTTAAGAACAAAAAGAAGACTGATTTTACATTTCTCTTCATCAGACAAGTTATAAAGAGTTTGGCTTATAATTTTCATTTATAGTCCATTCTGGATGTCAGAAGGGCTAATATTTTTTAAGCAACACTTAATTTTTTAAGCAGCACATAATTTCTGGGACAACAAAATTATATTTATAATACTCTGTTGGTTGATTCTTTCATAATTCCAACTTCTCCAAATAACCATACACTGGGATGTGGGGTAGGATGAAAGTTTTGACAGAAACATTCAGCACTTACATAAAATCAAATGATCTCAAATGCATGATAACATTGGCATCCATTTTTGTCACCTCAATGGTGCCAGTATTTTCTTCTCCATCTCCCAGAGTTTCATCATTGCCTTCTTCTTTTAGGTTCATTTTCACCTTCATTTTGTTTAAATGACAGTTTTCCTTGATGATTGTCACAGAATTTTCATTACAATCATTAATGGTAACTTTCACAGAACTTCGGAGGTGCTTTGCCCACTGCAGTCCCATTATACCTGAGGAAAAACAGAATTGGAGCTCTGTGACAGAATGAGGAGTTGGTTTCTGCATTGCTGAACTTGAAAATGGTTTTAAATGCTTCTCATACAGACGTTTGGTCATGTTCCTGCAAAACTGTGTTGGTGATCTCTGGCTCTGCAGTGTGACAATGGGGTGTGCAAAAGGACACTCTTCTCTCACTTTCTGATGGGATTATCAGGGTTAGAGACCCAAAGAGCTGTAATTTTTGCAGCAAGCTGGACCCACACTCTCCAGAAAAGCCCCTGGGCTTGTTTATCACTCCAGTTGTGTGACAGACCACTGTAAACCCCACCATCTCCCCAGGTTTCTGTACCAGCTGTTTAGCAGACACTGATACAACCACTCTACACGCAGGGTCAGAATTTTTGTTATCAATTAACAAATGATTGTCATAAAGAAGCTTGGGTTCAATCCTGTTTCTAAAGCACAGGTTGATTTTACAGCCAAATTCAACATCCATGGAGTCCCAACTGTGACCTTGGACACAAGCTTAGGGAGATGTCATCCCATGGAAGTTCAGGGAACTGATTTTAAGGAGAAAACTTGATTTAGTAGTATTTAAAGCCCTTTTAAAAGGCTTATCCCAGGCTCTGGATGGCTGGGTTTCTGTAGGGAAGCTAAGGACTGCCTGCCTAAGGAAGAAAATGATTGTGTACCTCACTTACTCTTTTAACCATGTGAAGTCAGTTACTACTGATTTCTGCAGCTTTTTATTATTGGATATTAAGCAAAACATTACAAAATGGGCTTTACCAGTGGCACCAAAAGCATCCAAGCACTCAATTGGTTTGCGCTCCTCAGCCAGCACAGCCAGTGCACAGAATATCAGCTGCCTGGGAAACAAAAAACAATGGTCACATTGGGGGTTCAGAAAGTCATTTTCCTTCCTTTTCCTTATTTATTTCCCTTGAACACAACAGCAGAGCATTTAAGCTAAACTCTGCCTTGTATATGGAAGAATTGTAAATCAAACATCTCAGCTACGCTTTAGAATTTTAATTGTACAGCAGAATATTCTTAAGGGAGGATCTACTAATTACAGAAAAATACTTAATTGCTTCAGAAATGACAGTATTTCCCATATAGTGTTCTTGAGTTTAAGTATTATTTGGCCAGAAGAGTTTTCTGATGGGAAACTCGTTTTTCTTGCCCTCTGAACAGAAGTTTTGCAGGGTTTGCTTTTCAAAACACGTACTGTTCACTACAAACCACCCCTCTCTGGTGCATCCTGCCACTCCCTGCTCTCTTACCTGTTGAGTTTCATCTTAGGATTAAAATAGGAATCTGTTTTGTGGGGTGTGGAGTGGTTGGGAAGAACTTGCACATCCGTGGCAGACTCCTTTATCACTTCAGTCGGGGGAGCACGAACTGAGAGAGAAGGGGAAGCAAAGAATTAGAGAGAATTAACATCGGGACTTGTGATAAATTACACTGAAAAATTGCTCCCACACAGCAAGAAGTTCTGGTCATGCTGTAATCCAGCCAGCACAGGGATCAGTTAACAAGGATGTGGAGGAAACACAACAATTTATCTTCTAATCCCCAGACTGGCAGATAAGGATCACACTCTACCAGTTTTCTTCCCATTAAACATCAGATTTGTTTCTCAGTTGGGCTCCTATGTATCCACTCAAAATTAAGAAAGCCAGCCCCTGAGCCTCAGGCTTAGCACCCTTCTTTTACACATTCAAACATAATACACTGCTAATTAATTACAACCCTATTAATACAGTCCTGCAGGTGTATCAATGAACTGCAAAAATCCCTCAAAATCCTTGATCTAATCTCTCTACATTATCAAAGAGCTCCAAGAAATGTGCCTAGACAGCACAGGGGGAATTCCAGCTGTGTGGAAACAGTCTGTGGCTGGATCTGACAGCTGTCATTCCCCTGAGCGATTTATCCCTAGTTTAAAATTTACCTGGGAATTTCACCCAAAAAAACCTGGTATTGACTGGGTATGTTCAGAGCTCAGACTGCCTGTCTCTCAGGGCTTCCAAACACACAGGGGCTGTATCTGCTCCACCTCCAGAGGCCCCAAGAGTGGCCAAAGCACCTACAGAGTGTGGAATACCTGAAGTCCAGTGTTCTCCTTTCCCTGGGAGAAAGAACAGCCTCATGCATTTTGTTAAAAAAAATGACAAATGGGCCACTCTTTACTTCCAGCTCTGAAAAGAACCACAGAGATGAATGTATTTCACAGCAAAAACTCTACAAAGTTAAAGGTATGGGATATAGTATGGTACTACTGTAGCCTTTCAGACATGCAAACTGATGCCCAGGCATTAAACTGCTGGCATTCTAATTATTTAAAATGTTTTTAATCTCGTTTATCCAAGTTTAGAAACTAAAGTCCCATTCTGGAGAAAGTCAGGTAGGATTGTAATTTAACAAAAAACCACTGACAGTCCTCAGGGACTGAAAAAACATCCCCTTGTTTTGGGAACCCAGGCTGCTGCAGTTTGGATAAAAAGCAAAGGATTTTTAGACTGTTTTGTGGGTGCCATGTCCCTCCTTCTTTTGGAGACACAGAAGCTTGTACTTACCACATGAAGTGTGAAGAGAGTATTAGTTATCAGTAAGAAGAGAGCAACCTGTCAATGCAGAGACTAAATCACAACATCTCTGAGGAAAGAAAAGCTCTGAAATATTAAGGGCAGATTTCTCATTAGTAAAGCTCCACCTGTTCTGCAGTTTGTCTCACGTGTCTCACCCCCCATCACAGTTCTTGCAGGTGCTGTGTAGTATAAAAGGGCTGAATGTCCCTGCAGCTCAGACCCACCTGTACTGAACCTTGACTCAGTCTCCCCCTTATTGACGTGGCGATTGACGTGACCAACCATGTCAGTCCTCCGGGTGATGGTTGCTGAGCAGATAATACAGTGGTAATGGGCTCCCATCCTGGAAACTGGCTGTAAAACAGCCAGGGCAGGCACTTTCAGAAAACACCAGCACAGCCAAAGCAGAACCAGAGCCATTTCTCTGTGATTCAGCATTTTTACCTGGTCTCCAACGAGGTTTGGTTTTACTGGATGACAAGGTAAGTGACAGATGCACATTCTGTACCCTGGGAAACAAATCACAGAGCACAGTAAATAAACAGTCTCTGTGTCCTGCACTGCATGGTCTCATTTAAGACTCCCAAAAACACACCACAGCAATAAGAGAACACCACCAATTATCCGGTACGTCCACACTCTGCCCAGGGAAATTAATCAGCCATTTATTCATTTTAAAATGCACAAAATCTACATACAGGCAATTTGTATTAATAAGTCTGTGAGCATCCTACAAAGCTCTGCCAAGTCTCCAGTTCAAAAGTACTTGTGAGTCTTTCACAAAAATACTGTTACCTGGCTAAAGGATTTGTGTGAAGACTCCTATAAAACATGTTCCACAGTTGAAGAAAAACAAGAAAAGACACTTGATACTCCAGTCAGACAATTTTTAGTTTGTCCAACCTCTAATTAGTCATTTTATTTCCCACAAAACCATATACCTGGTTCTTTAAAAAACACACTGCTCCCCTGTCTTTCCTAAACTTCTTGTAGGGATTTTAATGCAGTTTATTAAAAAAAAAAACAAAACAAAACAATTGAGGCTAGCAAATACTGATAGCACATAAATATTTATTTGAAACCATGATGATGAGGCAAAAATGACCACGTGTGTGTGTGTCTGATTATTACCAACACAACTAAAACTTTTATTGATTTTCATTATACACATATTTTAATTTTTTTAGTAACTTCTATGACATCCCAAGCTACTGGTTTTTTGAAGAGAAAATGCACAACTGTAACTAATCCAGTCATCTCACATTTACATTTTACATTCCAGCTCAAAATTCATTCTGTCAAAATACAGTTCCAATTCAGAGCCGGGAACAAAATGCTTAAGGCAAGGGGAATTCAAAAGGATGACACCCAGACCATGCCCACAATTTGTTCAGGTATTTGCTGCTCAAATTTGATTGCCATTACCTTGGAACTCAACAGAAACTTTCCAGTGCAAATTCTGGAGGTGCCGCCGGAGTTTGTGACTGTAGCAAGCTTTGAACTTCTCCTCAGGACACAACGGACAAGGCTTCTTTGTGTCTGAAAATACAACTAAAACGTATGAGAAACAGGAAATGCAGGTACCGCTCGTGGTAACTGAGATGCAGGCCAAGAGAGAAAAGCATTAGGGTAACATCAATTGGAGTTAAAGATGAATTGCCCAGGGAACATTCCATTTCAGGCACACAGAAACTCCAGATTTATGGATTGCCTCTTTCTGTTCCACAGAATACAGGCAAGAGCCACTACCTTAAAGATAACTCACTTCTAAACATTTAGGTTTGCTTTCTAGTATTTTGTACTCCAGCAACATGTGAAGAGTACTGAGGAACAACAGAATTTAATAGATTACATCAGAGACTTGCAATGTTTCAAAAAAAACCCCAAACAAATTAAAGAGGTTGTAACAAGACTGTCTTTCCAACTCCTGAATGTTTTGGATAAAGCAAGCACCTGGTGTCTTTTTAAGCTGCAAAAAAAGGTAGTGTCCTCTATATAAAATAATTTTTCCTTGGAAATCCTGCATGAGAGACACAAAAAGCAAAGGCAAGGCTGTGTGACATCAGAGTGTTGAAGGACTAACCTAAATAAAAACTGGCTATGTGGAGACACACACTGCAGAGTAACTCAGGAGTTACTTGTCATATACATCTCTGGCTTGGGCTTAAAGCTGCTCAATGTCAACCACCCTCAGGCACAGTTCAGCACAAGAGCAAGGGTATAAATCATAAAGCTCTTGTTTTACAAAGTCTTCAAGCATTATAAATACGGGTAGTGTGTTACAGATAAAAATGCAGGGAAATGGAAATCCCTGGAACACCAAGATGTGTGTTCTGGGACACTGCTGTGGGAAACTCACCTTCTCTCAGGTCAGCAAGTTTCTCTAAATCAGAGAGGTGTCTTTGAATTGAAATATGTTTGTCTGAAAAGCAGAAATATTCACAAGTTAAACATTCCTAGTTTGAAAATTATTTTCGGTTTACTGCTACTTTCCTATGCATCATTTCAAGTCTAACATTGTTGGAGAATGACTGGAAGTACCAATTGGAATCCTTTAACTTCCATGGTGGCAGGAATGACTGCAAAAATTAAGCCCCAGAAGGGTTCTTTAATAAGATCCATATATTTTCATGTATTTCTACTCCTTTTTAATACTGACACACATTGGAAATACCTGAATTTGAAAAAACAAGCTGAAAAGATGAAGTCACATTAAATCGACCCCTGGTTTTACTGCTTGGTATTGTTAGTGAATGTAAATCATGCACAAAGCAGTACAAAAACACCCTGTGAACTGTATGCCAAAATTAAAATATCAACGAAAAGTGGACCAATTTTAAGAACAATTATTCACTGTAGAGCCAGAATACATTAAATTCTATCCCCTTTTTTTCTTTCCCTTAGGAAACCATTTAACCTTTAAATCTATCACTTGATTTTTCAACTCAGTCAATGGGAGCTGTGGGGAATTTATTTAAAAGAGAATTAGCTTATCCAATAAATCTGCTTTAGTGGTGCCAGCACACAGAACATGCCACTTCAGAGTGACACTGCTCCTACAGTGACTTTAACCTTTGCAGTGTTTTTACAAAATCAATCTGCAGGTTTTCTTATGGGAGACAAAGTAATTGATCCATGTGCTCAGGGTACAGAGGTGATCTTTAAAGCTGCAAAATGAGATTTCACACATTCCCTTTTCCTTTCTCCCCTTATTTCTCTATCTTTCCTCAAACACACAACACAAATATTAAGAGTTTCAGAGCAAACCTCTTGGATAATCCAATGATACATCCAAAATGTTGCCATCTGATTCCCTTGTGGGTTCTTCCTCCGTTCCTTTTTCTTCAGTTTCCAATTCTGCCTCGGGAATTTTCACATCCAGATTGTTGCTTTTCACTTTTTCAGAGACAACCACACCATCTTAAAATGAAACAAAAACCCAGTGAAAGTGTTGTTGATGTAACTGAACAAACATATTCATCTGTTTCCAGTAATCTGATGCTGACTAAAAGTGTGAAGGAGAAAAAAAAAATCTAGACAGTATGTTGGAGAATAATATGAGCTTAATTATCCCTCCAATTATGCTTGGAAACCACTGTGGAATAATGCCATCCTGGATAGCCAAAACTATTCAACTCACCGTCTGTATTATCACATGTTTAAGGTGAACACCACAATATTTACATTTTTTCTGGAAGACTGAAGTACTGGCAAGGGAAAGCAGGCAAGGAGGAGGTCCAGATTCTCCTAACAATAAAGTCTGACAACAGTAGTTTACAATTCTTTAGGATTCAAGCAGTGAGGAAAAAGAAGGGAGTAAGGAAGGAATTTCTATCAGGGTTAAGTGCCATCAGCATTTAAAAATGAATGACTTCCCAAGGCACTGAGAGATGGGCCTGGTGAAGAATTTCACGAATTTAAGGAAGAATTTAACGGGCTGAGTGATGGGGCAATAAAATGACAAAAACCAGTCAAGTCCCCCAGTCAAACTTGGGGAAAATAACTGAAGGCAGAGGTTGAAATCCTCAGAAGCTGGGGCCTGACTCCCCATCCAGGGGCATTAGGAAAGGATTCAGAGAGTGTATCTAATGGTATTTCCCCTGATCCCACAAGCTTCCAAGGGACAGGTGGCACTAGCAAAGTTTCCAACACGAGTGACAAGAAATAAGGCCATGGCATCATTTTGCAGCCACTGAGAAGCAGCAGAGCAGGCCCAGCCTCCTCAGCGTGGATGGGACAAGTGATTCCATGATCAGGAGATGAAGAGAGAGCACAGAGGTTGTTTATCCCAACACAAAAACTGGGATACACCACAGGGAGAAAACACAGAGTTACAAACTGATTTGGGTTTGAAGTTATTTCCAGAGGATACTGAATATATTGGTTGTGCTCTGGATGGGGCTTGGAGCAACCTGGGATAGTGGAAGGTGTCCTTGCCCAGGGCAGGGGGTAGGACTGGATGATCCTTGAGGTCCCTTCCAACCCAAACCATTCCACAATTCTGTGATTTCACTAGTCCTACCTAATCCTGGCCATGTCTGAAGATCGGCTGGAAGGATCTTGCAGCACTTCTTCGAATTCCCCTGGGGTACTTTTGTTTGTTTTCTTTTAAGCGTTGGTACAAGTATTCGTTATTATTAAAAAAAAACAGAAAGAGGAAATGGAAGGAATACCTCTAGACGGGACCTTGAAAAACTGTTTAAAAACACAGAGTAAAATTATTCTACCTTTCTTAAAACATATCAGGATTGCATTGCTACTCAGAGCATTGCTGTGTTTCTCACAAACCTGTTTTTAAGCTGACAACTCACCTAAGACAGCCTTGTAATACCTATCCGGTGCTCCATGAAAAGTTGTAAGATTCCTGGTGATAGTTTCTACACACTTTATTAATAGGAAGACAGAAAATTAGTAGGTAAAAGGATTTTTTGTAAGAAATCGATAACAGTTATTGATTATGAGGACATGTGCTGCGAGAAAACTGGAAACGGGTACAAAAATGCACAATGAGAGCAGAGCTGTGACAAAAATCCACCAGAGCTGGGCTGCCTGCATCTTCAGAGCACGTGCAGATGTTAAAATGGTTGAAAAGGAGAGCATGTGTATGAAGACAATCAGTATGTAAATCCACACGGAGAGAGGTAAACTTGCACACTGAGTGATGAAGCAAAGCGAGCTGCTACCGAAGCAAGATCGCTGGATTTTTTTAAATGCCCATCAGGAATCACTGAATAACGCTTCAGAGAGCCCAAATCATACTTAAACGAAAAAAAAAATTAATTAGAAGAGTCAGCTCCCTCGAACCGTAAGGCTGCAGCAGGAAGGGACCGGCAACGGGGCTGGAAATCCGGCACAGGCAGTTTCTAGAACGCCAGGACGGATGAGGTCGGAGGGAGCACAGCGGCCAGGGCTGTCCCGGAGCACATGGCACAAACACGCTCTGCCTTCAAATACTGCGGGCAAACGGCGCGGGGCTGAGCCCGCGGGGCCTATCCCGCACCCGGGCTGCCCGCGGCCCCCAGGGAACAATAAACGCTCCTCAAAGGCAAAACGCCGCGGGGTTTAGGGGACAAAGGGGACACACGAGCGGGGGGTCGCGGTCTCGGAGCTGCCCGAGGCCCGGCGGGAGCTCGTGTGGCCCCGCACCGAGCCGGGAAAGCCGGGAGCCTCCACCTCCCAGCGCTCCATGGAGCGCGGGCTGCACATTCAAATCTGCCCGGGCTGTACATTAAAACCCGCCCGGGCTGTACATTAAAACCCGCCCGGGGCTCCGCATGGCGCCCGCCCGCCCTCAGCCCCCGGCCGGTGGGCCCGGCTCCCGCCACCCGCCCGCTC
>WEIV01027827.1:266404-307523 GCA_013390005.1 Calyptomena viridis | reverse complement strand
GTCGGGACGGGGACGGACTCGTGCCGGGCACAGCCGCCTCCGCCCGACCGGCCCGTAAAGCCGCCGCGGGTCCCGCGGGAGCAGCGTCCGAGCCGGGTGAGGCGGCGCCGTACGGGTGCCCTGTGGGGAGGGAGGAGGAAGGGAAACGGGAAGGGAAGGTGTGCTGTCAGTGCCCGAGGAGCCGTGAGGGCCCCCGGGCTCAGCCCCGCGCGAGGGGTGAGGCGGGAGGTCCCTCAGCCCTCACGGAGCGGGTCCCTCAGAGCCCCGTGCCCTCTCCGGGCGGGGCCGCTCCCGCGGGTCCCTTCTCGGGGCTGGGATCTGGGAATCGCCTCGCTGGGAGCTGCTGGCGGAGCTCTCTACAGCCCTCTGGAAGCTCTTGCTCACGTACGCTGGTTTGAGTGGAGGGTGCTGTGGCTGTTCCGAGATGTCACGGTAGTACCGCTTTGCCAGGGGACGAGGGTCAGCACAAGGAACACAGACACCAACTTTAAAGAACAAGTGTGTAATTTTACTACATGGCGAAACAGCAAAGAATTACAAAAGGATAAGCTTAGCGATGCATGTAATCGTTACTCCAAAGAGTGCCTGTAGTGATTAATACCTTACTGTCATCCAGACCCACACGTCAGCTGGGGAGCCCCGGTGACTTGTAGGTGAGCTTTCCATGTTCGCTGTGGGAGGATCCAGCTTTTATATTGTTAACAAACAAGCTTACGTAACCAGTAGTGCGGAAAAACATCTGGCTTCCTTCTCTCCTTGGGTTTCATCCAAAGCCTGGCCAGGGGTCAGAGGAAAATCTGAGGGGAGTCAGTTTTGACCATCTACCACCAAACAAGGCCAGACATCTACTTCCATGGCCTTGACCAGTCTCTAAATATGGAAAGATAAATACATCCATATTTCATTAATGAACAGATACAAATGTTCAGTCATAAGCAGATACAGATATATCTTGCTAACAACCATACCTGTTTACACAGGCACAGTCTTATCGTGCTACGTATTTGACTAATGATTATACATAGTTTTTGCTAATAAGCAGATACATGGCTAAATATAACAGTAGGTTGGAAGGTTCATTTAGAGGCCAACTTTGGCTCAGGGCCTGTTCAGGCCTCAGCACTTCCAGTACCGTCTCCCCTGGGAGGGTGTAAAAGACAGTCCGAAGATCTCTCATCTGCCTCACAACCGTCGCCAAGGATAAGACAGAGACTGAAACACTGAAACCCCGAAAACTAATGCTAAATTTAAGCACAGGAGTTCTGGCCTGGCTGAGGTGGATGTTTGCCAAGTGTTATCTGCAGGTGTGCCTGCTGGACCAAAACTGGTATGCATTCCTGTGGAAACCAGTGTGCAGGGAACGGTGGCGCTGTGCTTGCTGCAGAGGAGAGAAGGAATGATCTGTTCTGTACCTGTTCCCTGGTAGGAACCGAAGAGAAAACAAGCCTCATAACAACACAACAAACCTACCATGGTTACGTGATTTCCCCACCTCTTGGCCAGCTGCCTCATGCTTTTGAAAAGACTATAAGAGACTTACAAAGTTAACTAAAATTAAAGATCTCCCCACAGGAACAAGACGAATCTATTGGCAGAAGACCACGACGACTTCATCTCATCTGTTGCTAGCTATTTTCCCCCCTCTTCTTTTTTTTTATCCTTTATTTTATTTCTCTCTCTTTCTCTCTCTCCTATCGCATTACCGTGTTGTGGTACCCCTCAATGAAAGTGCACTGTTTTGATTAAAACTAAAATCCCTTGTGCCTTTTGCACTCTGAGACCAATAAATGAACCATCACGACCCCTGCTTATATTAGCAGATCGTGACAGAGGGAGCAAAGGCAAAAGTTACACGTTGGAATTGCCTTAAAGACTCACAGGGTCAGTTGGGTTGGAAAAGACCTTTGAGGCCATGGAGTCCAAGCTGTGCCCCATCCCCACCTTGTCCCCCAGCCCAGAGCACTGAGGGATAGGGCCAGTCCTTCCTTGGACACTCCAGGGATGGGCACTGCAACCCTCCCTGGGCAGCCCCTGCCAATTTCTAATGGTCTTAAAACTTGGTCATACAACTAAATGTTAAAGGATGTTTGTTTGTTTGCTGGTACAAAATGGATGTCTCTGGAGCAGCTGGGGAGGTAATTCCCATCTTTTTTTGCTCTGAAGTTCCCTTAGGTGTGAATAATTAATGCTGTTGAGATCTGTTGTGGCTCTGTAATGAGAAAACAAAAGAAGAGTATTGGAGTATATTTCATTTTTATATTAGCTGGAACTAAGAACTTGACACAAATAATAATGGCAGTGTTCTCTATTCTTAGGATTTGAAGATGCCTAAAAAGAAACTGAAGAAATTAACTGGAAAGGAAGATGGTTTGGATGGCCAGAATGACAAAGTAAGAACTGAAATATAATTACTATGATTATCTTAATTTGATCCCCTCCATTCAAGAGAAAAAGATTAATTGTTTAGCAGTCTTGTGATAGAAAGATGAATCCAATTTAAAGGTGGGGTCATAAAGAGCAGCAGGAGGGTTGAGTTGGTCAGATAACCAGCTTGATAACAGCCTCTGCAGAGGCTGCTGTGAGCAGTGTGCATATCAGAAAATAAGAAACTATTTTATTTTAGTGTTTCCTGACTGAGGAAAGTTGAACTTAAAACTGTTCCTGAAACCACAGCTGTTTTTTGGGGTTGTTCTGTATCTTGGATCATATATTTTAATTTTCTGATTAACCACAAGTTGCACTTTGCAGCATTTTGGTGAGCTGCTCACCACTGAGACATAAATTAATGACCAGAATTCTGGTGCATATTTGTATGTAGTCAATAAGTTGTCACTGAATCCCTTGTAAAATGCAGGTGCTGTGGGGATGATATCTTTCTGGTCATGTTTGTGTGTAGTTTCCCTTTTTTTTATCATTTATATCCACTTCTAGGAAGTTATTTCTTGCCAGTAGCATGAGACATAGCCAATAAATCAGTAGTTTAGTAAATGAAGTTTGCTAGATTTTTCCCCCCTTGGATTTTGCAAGGGATATTTGAAGCAAGAGAGCTGTTAACTGTCTTACTGAAAAAACATTTGCAAGTGTTAATAAATGAGCGTGATAGTATGACCTTATAAACTCAGTTATTCCTGTTAGAAACTTTTTGATCATATAGAAAATGTTGTTCAAAGCCAAAGATTTGTAGCAATTTTTTTTCCTGAATTCCTTATTCTTATCTAACTTGGTTTTTAACAGTAACTTACCCTAAGGTGTTCTATGGGGGTTTTTTTCACTTCTGTAGTACAAAGGGTAAACACTTGGCTTAAAACCTCGTACTACAGCTTCTTGCCATTGCTAGTGCCCGCACTGATTTGAAGAATACAGCTCCAGAACCCACCAACCAAGGCAGAAGTTCTGAAAATTGCCTTAATTTGGGGCTCCACTGGTTTCTGCAAGCCTTTGGTTTGTGGCTGAAGGGCTCTCCAGTGTGGAAGCAAACCAGCTAAGGCCTCTCTGGGTAGGAAAAATCCCTGCAGCAGTGACCTAGTGGCCTCACTGAGTCAGCATGCCCCAAGTATGTGCTGTCTGGAGCTTCCTTATCCACAGTGATCCGTATGGTACCATTCTCTGTTGTAACTTCCTACACTGCTGCACTTTTGGGAAAGGTGCATCCCCCCAGTCCCTGGCCCTGCTCCAGGATAAGCTGTGCCAGAGCCAGCTGAGCAGTGAAGTGTCCCTTGACTGTGCTGTGAGGGGCTCCCTGGTCCTGCCAGGAGCTCTTGTGTGGTAGTGGTGGGAACAACCAGGAACGTCCCCACCGAGGTGGGACACAAAGGCTGAGCCGTTATCCTCGGTAAACCGTTTCCCTGGATCACAGCCTGAGCAGAGCAGCACTGCTGGGAATTGTAGCCGGAGTGGAGCAGTCCCGTTGTTACTGTGCTTTGGGAAAGAGCCCAAGGAGTTACTGACTTGGGATATGGCCAGGATGGGAACTTGGGGATGACCAAAGTCAGTGACCCTGTGACCCTACAAACAGCGATCCTGAGTGAGGCCCTTCGGGCTCTCCTGGATCTCAGTGACTGCAGCAGCACCTCCCTCAGAGCAAGATGTGTGTTGGAATTCCTGAACCCTCAGGGACCATCGCTGGCGGGAGGTCTGGGCTGATAACCACACACATCTCCACACTCCTCGAGGTGCAACCCTTGGGATCTGATGAATTTCACTGACTTCGAGGGGAATTTTTTGGATGCACACATGGCAATAGGTGCATAACGCATTGTTTTTCCTGGGTGCCTGTGGGCTGATCATGGGATGAATGTTGCTATCTCAGGCGTATAGTTAAGTCATTGTTGTAGTGAACCCAGTTGAATCACTTGGTAAATGTTAAAGTACCCAACAATTAGGTGCTGCTAAACCCTTTTGCACCCTTATCTTTGCATCCACATTCTTTGCACCTTTTGATAGTGCTTCCTTAACCAGCCAAACCACTCAGTGTGCTGCTAAACCCTTGGAAGTGGCACCATCTTATGGAAGTGCGGGGTTTTTTAACTGCAGTTCCCTCTATAAGCCCATGAATGTTTTTTTCTTGCAGACCTCTGAAGACACAAGATCCTATAAGCACTCTATGAAAGGAGAGACAGAACTCCAGAGGTAAGTTCTTGCTCTGTCATTAAATCCTTAAAAACGTAACACAGACATTTTTAATACTGAATTGAAGAATTCTTTCAACCTGTTCACCAAATAAAACATGATATTTTAACTGTCTTTAAATATTTTAAAGCTCGTGTACATAATAATTACTGAGTATTTTCTCTGCTCTTAGAAGAAAGTTTCCTAGTCAGTTCTCCTGTCATTCATGATTCCTGTAGAATGTTACTATATAACCATCAGTTGGTCCTTTTCCAAGTTCTCCAGTCAGTGCAGGATAAGCAGTTTGACAGCTATGTGGATTTTGGCACTGTGTCACCTCCTTTATCATTAAACTGCTGTTAAAACTTATCTCTGTGATAAGAAGAAACTCGGCTGTGTAGGGTGTCTCAAACCTATAGGTACTACTGAATGCAGAAAAAGCTTTTTCTCAGTTTTTTTAAAGCTGAAATAACTGTACAGGAGAGAAATGTAAATCCAAAAAATGCTCTATCAGACAATTTTAAAGGGCAGATGTTGCTACAAGTTCATGTTTAAGAAGAGACCAAACTGGTGCTCATAAATACTTAGCTCTAACTGCCCAAATCCAATGTAGGTGCCTTTTTGATTGTTCTTTTACATTAACTGGGCTACATTACATGAATTTTTTCATAATGTTTCTGTAGATCCAAACCAGAGAAAGATGGGCGAGAGAAGAAGCGACACCACAGTTCTGGTGTTTCTCATTATGCTGATGGGAGACCCCAAGGCAAATCTCTAAAGAGAAGCAAAACCCCAGAGAATTCCTCAATTCAAACTGAAAAGCAAAAGAAAATAGTTATCCAATTTAAAGCCAAAGAAATTAAACATGGAAAAACCACCCGCACTCCGGATGCAGTGACTGCGAGCAAGGAAAGAAGTCACGTTGATGGGACAGAAGGGAAAAGGCTCTGGTACAGCTTTGAACTTCAGAGGGACAAGGCACTGAAGAAGAAGAGAGAGAAAGCTGAACTCTGCAAACTCAAGTTAAAAGCAGAACAAACCATGATAGAGAAGTTTAAGTCCTCTGTGTCCGATGTACCACATAAAAAGGCAGATGGCTCAAAAAAGCGGAGTGAAGATGTCAGAATTCCCAAAAAAGCTCCTGACACCTCTGCAGGGACCGTGCGTGGTGGGAAGCCTGCCACTAAGGGGTCTGATATCCTGTCTAGCCTCTGGGAAGAAGAGGATGAAGAAGAATGTAAGAAGTTTTCTAAGAAAATGAAGCATGTGAGTAAACATAAATTAACACACCCTTCAGCTGAAACACCGCCACGATGGGACTCCTGTAAGCACAGAAAACACGGTTCTCCTAAAGCTTCTGGCCATTCAGGGACTGAAAAAAGGGACTTTGAAGCCACAGAAACACGTTTTAAGCAGGTAATGAGAACCCATTTCATTGTGTTTTGCAGGTAAATGGTTCAGGCTGGTTTCTGGTTGGGAGAGTTTTACATGAGCACAGTGTGCTCCTCCAGGATTCAGCCAGGTTTCATAGCTAACCAGGTGGAGTTTTCTGATCCCAGTGTAAACCTTGTTAACATGTTTCTCTGCTAGATGGTTAAACAGACCAGAAGAGTAAAGGTCTTGTGTGTTGGGACTGTGTCTGCAGATGCTTTCACAGCTTTGCTTTGCTGCTGAGGGTGTGGAATACTTCAATTTAGGTATAAATCAGGAGGATTTTTTTCTGAGTTCTCATGGTTGTATCGTTTTTTAAATGAATGGACTTGAATCAATGAAACCTCTGTCAGACAGGTGCTCATTGGTGGCAGAGTGATGCCAGGAGAGCTTGGTGTGGATCTTAGGCTGAACTGGGACATTTCCTGCAGAACTGCACGTTTGGCTGTGCTGGGTTTGTTTCTGAGTCCAGGATGAGGTGCAGAGCCAAACACAAGCTAGATCTGAGGCATGGGAGGGGGTTTCTTTGTTGTTCTTGTGTAACATGCCCGGAATTGATGGAGATTTCAGTTCATGTTATGGTAGTGTGAGCCTTTGATGTGTATGCAAAGACATAATTACATGCAAAATCGTGGAATCTTGGATGTTTGGAAGGCTCCTGTGGAGATGATGTAGTCCAACCCCCTTGTTCAAGCAGGGTCAGCCAGAGCAGGTTGCCCAGGACAAAGGATGGAGACTCCCCAGCCTCTCTGGGCAGCCTGTTCAGGCACCTTCAACTCCTAAAAAGTGGGGGTTTAATGTTCAGATGGAATTTGCTGTGTAACCCACTGTTAGTTATTTAAAAGAAAGCCATTCCTTCTAAGCTCTATTGGAATGATACTTCAGATGCTAAAAAACATATGATTTATGTTCCCTATTCACTTGGGAATATTCAGTGTTCCCTAAAAAGGACTCTGAAAGCCTGATGAGTGTTCTCCTTGTTTCTAGAACTTGGAGGTGCCGTGCATGTCTGACTGCTATCAGGAAGGTGAGGTCAGAAGGCCTGTTCCTGTCCAAAAGGTGAGTGATGGCCTTGTTGGACACTGTGGAGCTATATTCCAAAACTCCTGACCTGGGGGTCACTGATTCCTCAGTCTCCCTTGATATTTTGTGGTGTTGGTAGGGGGTTTTTAATTCTTCCTACAGAGCTTGGAGGACTTTCCAGCCCTTCAGGACAGTCAGAATACAGAAGCAGATCAAGAGGTTGGTAATGCTTTACTTTGACATTTTTAAGTTTCATTAAAAACCGAGGGCACTGAGCTTGTGTAGCTGGACAGTTCCATGACCTTCCCTAGTATTTGGAATTGTTGGCTTATGATCTGTACTTCAGAAATGTGCAGCATTTATTTCAAATGCTAAACAAACTTGCTAAAGTGCTGCTAATCAGGAACTTTCTGAGATGACGATTGTCTTTCTGTTGTTGTCTGCAAAGTAGGGGCTTTCATGGCTGCTCACATACTCCAGCTATCTCATTTTCCATCCTCTAACTTTTTAGCTGGAAGAAAGACGTATTTTTTTAGTAAGCGTTTATTCAGGAAACTTTTAATTTATGTAGCAAAAAATGGAACAAGGTTTTTGGGTACCAGGTGGAAAAGTCATAAATCCTTCTAGGCTGTATTTTCATTGTCTGTAGTGCAGCATGTGCAGAAGTTCTCATGGCTTTACATTTCCTGTACCAACTTAACATTTTTCATACGTCCTTTTGAGTCAGTTTTAACAACATTAATGCAAAAGTCTCTTTTGGGGGAACAATTACTAAGTGATTGCTTCCACTGGGTTGCACACCTGCACATTTTTTCACTGTAGATGCAGATAGTTGAAGACTTGCATGTTGCTCGTGTGGAGAAGAGGATGGCACTGCCTGTAGTGCAGGCCTGTGGAGAACTTACAAGTATGGAAATAGACCTTCCAGAACAGGATTTAAATATTTCTGCTGGTATGTCGTGGTGCTCTTTGCTTTCTACTTGCAACTAGTAGTTACAGTTATGCTCTGAGTAGGGAGTACACAACTGATTGTTTCACTGCTGTTTTGTTTACTCTATTTTCTCTTCTTTTCCCCCAGGGGCTTTTACTTCTGGTCTGAACATACTTGTGGTGATTGACACAAACATCATGATCAGTCACCTTGAGTTTGTCAGATCCCTGAAGTCTGAGGATATACCAGGTGTGTGTTTTCTACTCTTCGTTTAGCATTTCTTTTTCTAGAAATCTAAAAACATTTAGGATCTGGGAAGCAGTCAGTCAGTGCTGTATTTCTGTTTGGTAAAGGTCACAGAATTGAGCGATTTCTCAGGAATTCAGAATGCAGACCCTGGCTTTACATTTGGCTCTAGAATGTTGGGAAGGTTCTGGTAATTCAGTGTTAGCAGACTTAGGGTTGTTCCTGTCAGTTCTTGGTGGGCATATTTGGAATCTAGCAGAATGCTTAGGGTGCTTTGATGCTGGCAGCTAATAAATACATTTATTCCAGCCACCTGGGAAGTAACTTTAATCAGGGCCTGAGTAATTTTCAGGAATGTATTTCTCTTCCCATTTTGGGAATGGTGTTGCCCTGCATACACTGGGATGCCTTTTTAGAATATTGCAGCTCCCAGTTTCTGGTCCTGCACCAGACCCACCATGTGGAGAAGGTCACAGATTCCTGAGCTATTTATTACAAGGCACATGGTTATTAATGTATTTTTTCAAAATTGCATCTCCTAATGTGAATGAGAAAGAAAACGGTTGAAGTATTTGTTGTGAGTGGCCCAACAGAACAGTCACTAAACTTCTGATTTACCCTACATTTCATATAAACACTTTTAAAGTTCAGGCCATACTTAGATACAAATAAACCCCATGTCCAGTATCCTTATTTCCAATTCCTGGCTTAAGAATGCTGATTGGCAATTAAACAAGCTCCTCGTTTTGGCACAGTGACTGTTGTGGTCATTCGGGTGTGTGCAGCCTGTTATTTCAGCTGCTGTGTCACCTTGCTGTAACGTGGTACAGTAAGTGTGGCACAAGATAATTGCTGCAAATATATTTAATAGTATTGCCGCATATTGTTCTGTTGATGAAAATTGTGTCTTCCTTTTGTTTGCCTGCTATTGTAATTTTTCCATGTAATCAGTATAGTGCCAGATTGAGGTTAGATTAGAAATGGGAACTTGGCCCTTTTCAATTCTTTTTTAGATGCTAGATTCTCTTGAGCAAGGAATATGACAATTACTGGCAAAAAGAGAAGTGTGGACTTGCATAAATATGATGTTTGAATTAGAAGTTCTTTGCGGTAGTTTGCGTGGCTCTTCAAAATATCATTTATTGGTTGTGGTTTGGTTTTTTCCTTCCAGGGGTTGACAGACTTGCATTAATAATCCCCTGGGTCGTCCTGCAGGAGTTGGACAACTTGAAGAAGGGGAAAATGTTGCAGCACGTTCGGGACAAAGCTATTCCTGCAGTCCAGTTCATCTACAAGTGTCTCAAAGCCCAGGATTCCAGACTGTGGGGACAGTCCATGCAGCTCGCTTCTCAAAAAATATGTAATATGTGTGCAATGTGTTACATATAATGTGTAATATATAATGTGTAATGTATGTGCAATCCACTGTCTTGGGTCCTTCATCCTTGGAGTTCACCTAGTGGGAACTGGGCGCTGAATTTGTGTCTAATAAAACTTCACTATGCAGTTTGCTAATTACAACCAGCTAATAGCTTACAGCAGCCTTCAGAGCACATCCATGTACCTTATTAATCAGTGCTTTGTTCAGTGGTGTTTTAGCAGCTGTTTCTCACTTTCACCTTACACCTCTCTGTCCTTGTTTGGGGAGTGTTACAGTTACAAGCAGTACCATGGCTGCACTGAAGTGTTTGTGACACTGAGTGACTTGTGGACACATCAGCACTGTCTCCACTATTGAAATTTGAATTAATTTGAATTTGCAGATGGGCTGAGCGACGAGAACAACGATGATAGAGTCCTGCAGTGTTGCCTGCAGTACCAGAACCTCTTTCCTCAAGCTGTTGTCATACTCTGCACGTGAGTTCCTGGGTGCTTTTTGGCCTTCTTGTGCAAGGGACACAAATCATGCCTTCAAATGGAGAGCTGTTCTGAAGTAACTTCTTTGAAGAACAGCCACCCTCTCAAAAGCTTAGAGTCGAAGGATGCAACAAACCACAATGATTGGAGATGTGGTCACCTTCCTATGCTTGAGGCCTGGAGTGGAATTAAGTTTACTCAACATGCAATTTTAAGACTTGTTAAAGTATAGCTTTCTCAGATTTTATTCTGGTTTCTCATGCAAAATATTACTGAAGTAATGAAGTAAAAAAAAGAATATTTGTATTAATGATTGAGACCCAGTCAGATACTTATCACTGTTCCCGGCCAGGTGAACAGAAGCAAACAAGGGGTTAATCTTAGAGGGAAGCTGGAGATGGATTTGCTGCTGTTCCTGTTTTGTGAAGATAACAGCTGACTGCTGAGCATTGATTTTAGTTCAGTGGTAGGAGCATGTGAAGCTGGATTGTAAGGGCTTATATTCCATGGCTGTACTGTAACAGCTTGGTCTGGGCTTTGCTAGAACCAGTTCCTGCATAGTTCCAGTGAGTGGGGTTAAGGCACTGGGCACCAGTTTGTTTAAGTTGACATGGGTGGCTGCTGAAAACACCTCTTCAGTCTCAGCACTGTCAGGGCGACTGGTGGTGATTTTGGGTTTCTCTGAGTAGAGAACAAGAGGTGACTTCACAAGTGCTTTTCATCCAAAAATCCCTTTATCCTCTGTCAATATAAGCAACAGAGATTTCTGCAAAAGTATCAGCATCCAACTTTGTCCTGCATCTCTGCAGTAGTTCTACTGGAGCAGGGGCAGCATCTGAGAGAATGATTTGGGCAGTAGAACATAAAAAAGGGTCTCAAAAATGAGAATTCATTGTCGCAGTCAAATAAGATTGCTGTCTTAGAATTATTGCCTTGTTTGCTTTCTAAGATCACAGAAACTAGGCATCATCTATAATTTATAATTGTTTTCTTAAAGCAAACCTAGAGCCTGAAACTTTTCAGTATGTTGCTAATTTATTTTTCAGAATAGATGCTTTACTTAATTTTCTAGTTTAATTTTCTGAACTGTTTCTAATTGCTTGAGGAACAGAACTTTGTATATAATGAAACCCACAAAACTAAGTTTTCCCGAGACAATTTTTTCAGTGTGTTGCTTTTATTACTTTTATGTCAACAATTAATTCTCTCTTCTCCTAGGGATGATAAAAATCTATGTAACAAAGCCATTGTGAGTGAGGTCAAGGCATTCTGCAAAGCTGACTTGGTCACTGCTCTGCAGAATGTGAATGTCAACAGGCACCAGAACCCTGGTGAGCTGCAGCAGCCAAAACATGGTGAGTATGTTGGATGTGCTTTTAAACATATACTGCTTTGTGAGACAGAGGTTTTTCATTTTTTCCAAGTTTACAATATTTTAAACCCCAGTGGCTGGACACAGTATAAATTATTTAAGGAAAAAAGAAATGTGGAGTAATATCACAGATGAGGAATGCTCTGGGGAAATTAATCTTCTTGGTTAGTAGCTCATAATTAAAAATACCCACAGTACAAGTGAGTATAACTAGAAATAGTTGAAACCTTTTTAATTGTAGCTCATCTGGTTTATAAACTAAATATATAGTGCAGTCTGTTTTTATTTATGGGGAAGAGTTCTTTGTGTGTCATCAACATAATAAAAAGAGTTGCAATAAATTCCTTTTATATCATTGGTTTGGCAGGTACAGAATTTGAGAAAACACAAAGAGGTGATGCTGGTTTTACTGCCCAATTCCCAAATGTGCTTCCAGACCTTGAAAAGAACTTAGGAGAAGCTTTGTCTTGTATTTTGGAGACGGAAATGAAACTTGCATTTGGAAACCTATGGATGGAGGTGGGGTTTTGTATCATCTTGCTTGGTATTTAGAGTATTAAAGAGGCTTAAGTGTCCCTGATATTTTAATGATATTAATACCTGTGCTAAGTCAAACACAATTCTTTTTATTAGTTGCATTAAAATTGTATTTCAGCTTTTCTGCTGTGGTTAAATCCCTGCACTGTAAACATGTCCTGCAGGAAATCCATCCCATTCTGTGTAACCCTGGAGCTCTTGTTGCCAGACAGATGTTTTTAGATACCTTGTGGATAAAAGTGTTCACAGCTAAATTGGTTACAGTGCAGATACAGAATTACAAGGGTGTTAATGAGAGGGAAGTGTTGTTAACAGAAAATAAATACCCATGTACAAGGCACTTTCAAATTGTCCATGCTTTGCTTTAGATTCCATTTTATAGCTGGGGGGGATAGTTAGAAGTTTAGATTTATTGCAAATAAGTCTTTCTGGCTTTAAAACACCCACAGAAAATCATGGGATGACTGTCCAACTTTTAACGACTTCTGATTAACTTAGTTCATTTTTGTTAACATCTCTTCAGGCTTTGGCTTGACTTGATACTAATAAATTTCAATTTTTTTTGCAATACACACATTATTTCATGTATATGTAGTCAAGGTGTTTATTTCTTAACAATACTAGAAAACCAAAGGCATATTTACTGCTTTCCTGTATTTTGTACAAATAACTTACTAGACCACTTTGAGACAACTCTGGAGTATTGGGATTTTGTCTGTATGAGAAAAGAGGAACCAAAAATCATGAGGATGATTGTACATTGTTTCTGTGTGAGCATCACTGTTAAACTCACAGTGCTGAATGAGATCTTTATTTAACACAAAACTTGTTACATAGCCTTGAATAAAGCCTCATTTTTGATCAACCGCAAATCATCACATTTTTGGGGAATAGAGCAGTTGTGGAATGTATGGGAATAGGTATAAATGAAATTAATTTGAATTTAAAACATACTCTTTCAGATCCTGTATCTGAAGCCACCATGGACATTAGTAAACCTGCTGAAGTGTTACAAAAAACACTGGATGGCTGTTTTTGGTTATGTGGTGCCAAGGACTTTACTTTCGACTGTTGAATGTCTCTCTAAGCACCTTTGTACAGGTAAAAACTTGTAAAAAGCCCCACTGTTCTGGTTATAGTTGCAGAACTATGACTGTGTGTGTTAATGGTCACCAAGTCTCTGAACTATTTTTAAAATTCTTTTCCCTCCTTTGCCCCCATGTGGTGTGTGACCAAATCATCCTTATTGGCCGAATAAATTATACAGGAGCAAAGGACACTTAATGTGGTAGATGAGGTTAGGGAGCCAACAAAAAACCCCACAAACCTTTCATTTGTTTAAAGATGTCTTTAAGCATCTGATGTAACAGATGTGTCTGTTAAACTCCCCCAGAGGGTGGTTGGGCACTGCCCAGGCTCCCCAGGGTTTGGTCACGGCCCCAAGGCTGCCAGAGCTCCAGGAGGGTTGGGACAACAGGGACAGGCTGGGATTGTTGGGGTGTCTGTGCAGGGCCAGGGGGTGCACTGGATGATCCCTGTGAGTCCCTCCCTACTCAGGATATTCTGTGATCCAGTGGTCCTGCCTCTCTGGGATATTTGAGTTAATTTGCCTGCTAAGACTGATAACTCCTAACCCTTTTTTTTTTTTCCTTTCATATTGCTGTCTAAATTCCAGATAAGCCATTTGACTCCTCAACAGTGCGTATCTTGCTCCAGGAATCCAAAAACTTACTCCATGCTTTCAGCTCGAGGTCAGACTACAACGGTGTCCTGCCCCAGGCTTATGCTGGAGTGGCCAAACTGTGTGAAACACTTGGGGAGGTAAGAGGAGCTCCAGGGTCTGTTCACCTTAAACTGGTTCCACATTCAGACCACAAACCGGCCTTAGACTTCTTAATTATTCCCTTAATTGTCACAAATCATTTCAGGAAATGTTGTGGCTGGAGTGTTTTCAGAGTGAATAGACCCCAACTCTGAGTTTTATGTAGTGGGTATCTGCCCACATGTAGATGCTTGGCAGACTCTTTTTTCCCCTGATATTTGTGGTAATATTGGGAAGGTGACTGAAAAACATTGTTATCTTAATTTTCTATTGCATTTGTAGCTGATGGACCCTAAAGATTAAAATTGCAGTTTGTCCTTCTGCCATGGGTCCCACACTGCTGTTCTTAGATGTGTTATATCAGCTCTTACGGTCTTGGTAGCTCTGGTGCTGCACATGTAGAAAGGACTGCCCTGTGATTTGTGCTGGTTAAGGGGGTTGTCCTGGCACCTTTTGTGTTCTGAGAAGTTTGTCTTCACTCCCAGCTCGTCTCTGAGTTGCTGTGGGAGAAATTTCAGTGTCTTGGTTTGTGGTTACTGCTAGTTCTGTATGTAATGTAATAAAAACTGGAGTAATGAGCACTAATGAGTTTAAATATTTCTGTATATGGGAAAGAATAGAGGTCAGAGTAGCTGTGAAGAGTTCCTTGTGGCGTTAGGGGAAGGCTGCAGGGGAAGGGAAGAAGGTCAAGGAGAGCAATGATCTGTGCTCTGACCTCTGTGTGCGTTGCAGTCAGTCCTTACCCTGCAGTGACTGGTGCTGCCATGAGAAATGAACTCTGTCTGAAAACCTGTAGGAAGGAATTCCTGGCTGTGAGGGTGGGGAGGCCCTGGCACAGGGTGCCCAGAGAAGCTGTGGCTGCCCCTGGATCCCTGGAAGTGTCCAAGGCCAGGTTGGAGCAACCTGGGATAGTGGGAGGTGTCCCTGCCCATGGCAGGGGTGGCACTGGATGACCCAAAATAAAGGTCCCTCCCAACCCAAACCATTGAGGGATAATTTGGATTATCCTAGATAATCCGAGATATCTCAGATAATATTACAGAGACTGTAATCAAGATTACAAGAGTTCAGCTTTGCTTTTTTGAGCATTCCTTTAAAAATCCCTATAGAAAGTGTGTAGAAGTGTTCTAGTTTTCCTAAGTTAGGAACCAAATACATTCATTATTTGTTTGCTGAACTGTTTTATAAGGTGAGGGCAGACAGTGAGCAGGATTTATCAGAAGACATCATGGTTCTTTCAGAAAATGCTGCATGTGAAAAAATGGAAGCCACGACACCCAACATGCAAAACTCTGAAGGAAAAGAATTACATCCAAGCTTTCATGGAGCTCAGGAAAACAGGCACCAGGAAATCTGGTCGGTCCTTGAGGGTGTTTGGAACACAATGAACTTGTACAGGTACAGTGTGCTAAGGGAGCTCAGAACTTCTACATAACGTTCAATAGTTTTCAAACAAACACACTTTGGGAATTGTGCTTTTCCCTCCCATTTTAGAAAAAAGCTATTAGTACTTAATCAAAGTTCGCCAAAATAAAATCACACTACCTGTCACACAAAGAAGTTGGGATATGCAAATTATGTCAGTCTGCTGCTCTTTTTCTGGGCAGCACCTGAAATAAGTTGCCTTGGGAAATGTTGTTGAAAACCCCCCAAGTGTGGGATGTCCATGGAAATCTCATATTTATCCATAAAAAGGGCATTCCAGCTCCATGTTTTTCAGTGGTTATTTCTTTCCAAGTGCAGAGAAGGTGTATCAGCTTATGCAAAGTCCTTTACCTTATTTTTAAACTTTAATCAATTTGAAATAGAAAACATTTTCTTGTTAATGGAAATCCAAATGCAGAATCTGCTGATGAATTTCCTTTCTCATATAAACTAAGAATGGCAGGAAATTAACCCCTCTTCCCTCTGGGTGTTTTACCATTGCTTTTATTTGGCTTATTTTTGAAAAATCTGCTTGAATCTCATTGGGATGTTCTGTTTTTGGATACAATCTGAATTTGTTGTCTTGATCTGGAATCTTTTCTAAGCAGGGCTTCTGAGTCAGCCAGGCACAAAGGAACTCAATTTCTGGAGGTCAGTTAATCAACAGTGGTAATTCCAGCAGTGCCATTTCTGCACTGCCATTTATTCAGAGACTTTTAGGGAACATGGGCTTAGTAGGGATTGATATTTGACCTTGATTTTTTCAATAGTCAAAACACGACATACACAACAGGCTCTGAATTCTGAGCATTTTTATTAACTGTTTTCCTATGTCTCTTCTTGGTTTCTTTTTAATTGTAGTATTGAAATATTCCAGAATTTGGACCCCAGTGCAGTGACTATGGCTGCAAAATCTTCATTTGAGGAAGCTTTTTTAGGCCTGCAGAAGCTGTTGGCAGCTGTGAAGGATATCCGGGAAGGAATCAGTAGGTGAGCATTCCAGCTGGGGCACAAAAGTGAGTAACAGTCCCCTGAAGTCCCAAAAGTCACTGGAATATTTCAATACCAAGCCACACTGTATTTAGGTGTGATTTTCAGTAGAAATCTTGGTGTCAAGGCTACACAGAACCATTTCTTGGTAGCAAAAGAACATGAAACCGTTGCAGACATTGAGGTTTCTTGCAGTGAATTTTCTTTTTTATGTCTCGGGATTTGTGTTCTGATGTTTAGTAACAACCCACTCGGCTCTGCTCAGAGTGTCACTGGAGCTGTGACATGATTAATATGTAACTCTGATGGCAGGAACTTTGACTAGTTCAGAGAATTACTCTCTGTCTTCTAAATGTGAGGCCCTATGGAATTGGGGGCAAATTTCCAATGTAGTGAAAAACATGAAGTTTGGGGACTTTGCTGTTCCCAGTTCCAGAGTTTTCTTTGTGAGTCAAAACCTGTGTTGCAGCCATAGCAAGGACAATCAGCTGGACTCTCCGTTTAGGAAGGATAATATTCCCTCTGTCTTCACAGAATCCCAGAATGGTTTGTGTTGGAAGGGACCATAAAGCTCATCTCCAACCCCCTGCCATGGGCAGGGACACCTCCCACTATCCCAGGTTGCTCCAACCTGGCCTTGGACACTTCCAGGGATCCAGGGGCAGCCACAGCTTCTCTGGGCACCCTGTGCCAGGGCCTCCCCACCCTCACAGGGAAGAATTTCTTCCCAATATCCCATCTAAAACTACTCTGGCAGTGTAGAGTCATTCCTCCTCCTCTTGAATAATAAAATTGAAGAAAATTCAGGAAGAATAGGGAATCTCCTGTGTAGTCTTAGCTTAGTCCTTTATTAATAACAATGAACTATGAATCCATTCCAAGAATTGTCTTTCAAAGGTAAATGACGTAAATACTATGAAATACATGAAATCACAGTAAAATACAGGTAGAAATGGGAGCCTGAGCAACTTGGTGCTAACAGATTCATTTTATTGCTGGTGGGGTTTTTTCTCTAAAGAAATTGTTTTCATCATGCAGGTTACTGCTAAACTTGGCTCTTTTCATTCCAATCCTAAAGTTTTTGCAATAAATCCTGTGGTATCAGTTTATAGATGTGGTGGATGGGATTTAATGGGAATGTGGTGCTTCAGGATGGTTATTTCTGTGTTACAGAAGTGTTTCATTACACAGTGTTATATTTTAGTCCAAGCTCCTTACCTGCCATATTTCCTTTTCTGGGAGAGCTCTGTAAAAATAAACACTGAAACCCACAGGATGATTCTTGGAAAGAGGTCATTTTCCTGGAGTTTTCCTTTGGCAGTCCCTGCTCTGAAGTGCAGGTTTGCAGTAGGTGGCATCGTGGAGCAAGGAATTGAGAGTGACTTACTCGTGTGCTCTGCAGGTTTGGCTCTGAGTGCAGGGATTGAAGGTAGGTTGGGACTTTTGGGCAGGTTTTCCCAGAGTCAGAAGGCAGATTTATGACTCATTGTAGATTTATGTGTATTGCAGAGTATTAAAGCAAAACTCCTGAAGTTTTCATAGAATCCCAGAATGGTTTGGGTTGAAAGGGACCTTAAAGCTTATGTGGTTGCACCCCTGCCATGGGCAGGGACACCTTCCATGAGAAAGTGAGAACCTCCTCACCTTTGTTTTGCTCTAAAACAGACCTGGGAGTATATTTATTTGGCTTGATTTTTGCAAAATACCTTTCAGTAACTTACATATCTCAGTGGTCCTTGTGCATCTCCTCCAGCCCAGAATATCCTGTGATTCTGGGATTATGTTACTGCACAAAAGGAGGCACTGGAGAAAAAGGAGTGGACAAGTTCTAGGCTGAATATTTGGAGGTAATACAGCTTTTAGGGATAAAATAGAAATGGTTTCTGTGTTACCTTCAGGTCCTTGCTGTCCAGAACAGAGAGGAAAACATCTGCTGGAAGTTTGGAAGTTTTACAAAGAAATTATATTGAAAGTTAAACTGCATTAGATGTTTAGATTTTCAGATTGTTATAAACAATTAGAAAAGCACAATGACACTTCTTGAGATAAATGTGTGTAATGATACCCTGAATCATAAAAAGAAATTCCTACTCTAGTGGCACTGCTCCAGCTGTTCAGCCTTGATGACCAGAGCATGTTAATGACATATTAAAAAGAGAAAAAAAAGCTGTTTGATGGAAGATGTCATCCTAACAGCTTTTGCATCTTACACTTTCCTTGGAGCTTCTGTCATTTTTAATTTTATCTTGGCTTCTTCCTCTCACAGCACTGGGAGCAGAACAGTATTTAAATTGCAAATTTCTGCCAGAAATGTTTTACAGTACTTCAGTCCTAAAATTGAGACATTAATTAGTATGGTTAGCAGCTCTATACCATTGCTAGTAATGAATAAAGATTATTAAACCTCTAAAATTTGAGCACCAATTTTGAAACCATGACATATTTTTGAATAGTTTTTAATAGTATTCTGACTGTTTATATTTGTATTGGGGTTGGGTATTATTTGAACCAATTAATTAGGGGACCTAATTTAAGGTTTCTTAAATTAAATCTTCAGAACAGGGGTTTACATTAGTTGACATTTTCCCTCAGCTGGGTAGATCTAATTCCAAGGTTTAGAGGCACCTCTGGGAAATTTCACATGTCTTCATGTTCCTGCAAAGTTACTTTTAGACAAGAAATCCTTATTCATAGAAAAGAAAGAAAATTCAGCCTTTGGTGAATTGATACAGTTATTTCTAGTTGGATTTTTTTTTCATCTGTTGGCTAAGAAATAATTGTTTTGTTCACATGCCAACTTTAAAATCACTCACAACTGTACAGCATGTGCTCTTAGATACAATCCTCATAAATATTTATGCTAATGTAGTGTCAGCTGTAAAAATATTTGTCCATTACTCACTGCAGTCAGGAACCTGAATTCTGCTTTCTAATAGTTTATCTAAATGGAATTTCTCTCATACTCCCAATGATTTGGATAACACTGATTTGGACAAGGGCTCCATAAACACTTGTCAATTAAAAGTGTAATTTTTTAAGATCTCAGTAGTGCAGGGGGGTATCAGAGCTGATCGCTGGAATATGGGGATTAAATAATTTAAAACTGGTTCTACAGTTTAACTATTTTACGTACATTGTTCTACAGACGTAGAGAAACTGTTCTGTCTGTGTTGAGCTGCTCAGCAGAGAAATTGGGATTTCTTTTCCTTGGTGTCCAGTGAGGGAATTGTCCTCCTCCCCTCAGACCGCAGTAACTGCTGCCGTGAAGGAGTAGAAGTCCCGCAGAGCTGGAACTGGGCAGTGCTTACCAAGGAACAGGCACTTGCACAGGAGCACAAAGCAGGATCTCAGCTTTGTTGTGGGAAAAAAATCCCTGAATTCCCCAACAGGTTGCTGGGAACCAAACCTGTAGCAGCCTTGGAGCCCCTCGGGGCAGGGCAGTGAGGACTTGGAAGTTTTACATTTCCATGTCTCCTCCTTTTGATCCCTGGTACTCTGGCACTGAGGTTAAATGGGGGTTTTAATGGCTCAGGCTGGGTTTTATCCCATCAAATCCCTGCCTTTTTGATCAACCCACGGATTTATTGACCCAGTTAATGGGTTCTGACAGTCCTGCCAGCCCTGGGCCACAGAGGGATGACATGGGAATGCTGCAGAGTAATGGCCCAGATGGGAGGGTCTCGCAGCACCTCCAGCACACTGTCCCTGTCCCTGCCCAGATGTCCTGCTCCCATGGCCACCTGGGATTCTGGGCTGAGAAGGTTCCATTTGCCTAGTTCATTCTCTGATCCTTTCCAAATACACTTTCCCCAAATCTGCACAAGTGAGGAACCCCATCCTGAGCTATTTCCTATCCATTTCATATTAGTATTATTATAATTCATATTTCATATTAGACTTTGTGTTTGGCATCAGATGAGTGACAGGACAGGACGTGAAGAAACCTTTGGAGTGCTTTGGGGAGCTCTGTTGCTTATGAGATAAATCATACATTCTGACTCTCTCCATTGTCTTTTCTGGCCCCAGAACAACATTTATTCTCCATTTAGTGGCAGGAGGCACTTGTGTCTTTCTACAACATTCTCTTCTCTACCTCACATGCTAAATATTTCCAGAAAACTGTAGAACCGTACCAGAGTTTGTAAGCTGATCAATAAATTGCATCTTGGTGGCAATCCAGCTTCTGTGTCACCCAGCCTTGCCAACCCCTGCTGAGAGCAGGATTTGGGTTAATTAAAAGTTGCATTTCATGATGAATTTCATTGTTTGGTTTGGCTGTGCTGAGAGAAAGGCAGAGCAATCTGTGGATTTCCACCCTGTGAGAAGCAGCAGCAACTTGAATTAATGGAGTAACAGCCAGGTCTAGGTTTCCCAATACACATCTTCCCTTAAAATGTCGATTTTTCCATAGCACAGAGAGGAGATGGAAGGGACATGAAGTGATTAAAGCCAGTAGACAGCAGTGGGGGTGTGAAATCACTGCTCTGGAGGCAGGAATGTGTTACTTTGCTACAGGAGAATACATTCCCAGGCTGGAGCTTGTTCCTGTTTTGCTGGAAACAGCACCAAGCCTGTTTGATGAATGCTGACCTGTTAGGAATCCGTGGGGGAAGTTAGGATGTTAGGAAGTTAGGAATGCTGACCTGTTAGGAATCCGAGGGTGCAGGCTCTTCCCTCAGCAGCTTCCCAATGGAAGGTTCTTCCTGGGAATAACAAACCTCTTTTATTTGAAGCTGCTGTAAAGCCTTGGCCAAATGTCAGACTTCTCATTCCATGCTACAAACCCAGAAGTCATTGTCATAATCCGAGCAAACTCCATAAAATATAGGATTTAATGTTGCTACTTGGATGATTATTTACACGTTTTATTTTGGGTTTTTTTCCCCAAAGAACTGGGTTTATCCATCTTCCTGAGGTCTGGTGACTTAAGTGTGTTCCCTCCATCCTTCCTCTGGGGAGTTTCCCTGGCTGGGTTTCCCACTGGCAGCTCCAGTCACTTATCCAGCACTAATTTTTGGTGATAATTCCCATGTAAAACCATGGTGGAAATAAGCCCTGGACTTACTGGTTACAATAAATCCTGGGCTGTGCCATGGGCTCCCAGCCTGCTGCAAGCACACTGTCTTTTAACTGGATTTTTAACTTACTCCATTAGTTTTCCTGTTTTTCAGTTCCTCATTAATTCATGTATAAAGGCTTGCAAGGGGAGGGAGGGGAGAATTTGGGCACTTTCCCATGGGAAAGTAAATAGAACTTCTCAAAAAGGTTTTTTTTTCTAAACCCAGTCATAATTTTAATCATTATTTACCTACTTAAAACTGAAGAGGCAGAGTTTTATCAGTATTTCTTAATATATTAAGTGTTATCTGTGTTTTAATGTCAATTTTAAGGTGCATTTTTTCAGCATTTTGGAGGGTTCTGCTTTTCCTGGTGAATGCAAATGAAGTTACACTGAGGTGGAACTGAATTGTATCTGCCTAAGTAGATGAGGATAATTAATTTGGGAACAAAACCACTTCCTCATTGGATCAGATTTGGAGCCTTGTGGAAAAGGGTGTCCATTGAGGTTCTTCCTAAAGCCACCTCTCTTCAGCTTCCACATCCCATTGTCACTGGGAATACTGGGTGGGAATTGGGCATTATTAAAAGTAGGAAAAATGGGGAGGGAATTGTGGCACCTGGAGGGAATGAGTCGAAGCTGCAGCTGGTGTGGGAAAGTTGTGTGTCATGAGTGGCTTTGCTGTGGCTCCACATGGATCCAGCAGGACTTGCTGATGGACAACAAAAGGCTTTTCATTATTGCTGGGTTTGTTCCCTCCTTAAAGAGAAATGGCCCATAAAAACATGGACTGAATTTTTAATGAGGAAAAGCCTCCAGAGAAAGTCCTCATGGAAAGAATCAGTTCTTTAATTCTTTTAGAGGAGTGAAAGGAAAAACTCTTCAAAGTTCATAATTTCCTTTTTGTTTAAAGAACATAATTAGATTTTTTTCTCCCCTTGAAGCATTTCTGACTTTTTTTAACCCTTTCATAGAATCCTTTTTAATTGCTTTAAAAACATCCCCAAAAATTTCTCTTTCAGAATTTTGACCCCAACCAGCAGTTTCCAGGATATTTGGACCCTCTATAACTTCCTGAGAAGACACGAGGTAGGACATTTTCTTGACTGTTTGGTCACTTCACTTGTTACTTCCAGGAGCTCTGAGGTTGTGTCTCATCACTGTGTTTCCACTGATCATTTGCTCTTATTTATTAACAACATAAAGATGTATTTTTGGTTGGCACCTACCAAATTTACTCAGCACTTATTTGGTGTGAACCACTCACTTTTGGGAGTAAAAAGCCTTGAAATGGATGTTTGCAGCAGAATATTTTTTTGTTTAGTATATTAGATATTCCAGAGGCTTTCAGTGCTCAATATATTTGGGGTTTGGGCTTGTACATATATTTTTGGAATTGATGTAATCTATCTCCTTTTGTGATATATATGTGTGTGTATATATATAAATATATATATATGTAGCTACTGGGTAAATTAAGAGGGGAGTAAGAGTTATTTAAGGTCTTTTTTTTATTTAAGGATTTGTGCAGAAATGGTTATAAAATGAAGATGGAGTTTGTAATATTTGATCTTAGAGCACATAGGATGACTTTTTGAATGCACTTGGCCTGTTAGGTGATACATTGACTGTATCTGTTATACAGCTGTATAGTTATAATGATACTTGATAATTACTATATTCATTCTTTTCTCTCTGTTTTAGGTAAATAACAGCCTAAAATTCAGTGCTGAGGAGCTTTATGAGTGTGTTTCCCAGGAGTTGTATCGGTGAGTTACTGACCCAGGCAGCATTTTAATATATATTAACCAAAGTACCATGGGAGAAATCATTTGGGTAAATAAAAACATCCCCATCTGTAGGAGGGGCATGGGAAAAGTGAGTGGGGATTTTTCCCTTTTTATTCCCCTTTTTATTTTTTTTTTAATGACCTACTATCACAGCAGGGTAGGAGAGGACAGAAATGAAATTGGAGGTGAGCCATCAGGGTGATTTTCAGCTCTTGGATGGGTGGATGGATGGTTTAGTCAGCAAAGCTGTGCCAGTGCTGTTGGTTGTTCCATTTAAACTGCTCTTTGGGATGGAATTCCTCTCGTGCTCTGCAGAGTTTGTCACCTGTGAGAACAAAACACCCTGGCAGGAGTTGGGCCCAGGAAGGAGGGAGGGCTGAGGGGGGAAGGAGTCTGGAAATTTTGGGGTTTATTTCTTATTCTGCTGCTCCGATTGGATTAGTAATTAATCTAATTTCCCCAAGTCGAGTGTGTTTTGCCCATAGTGGTCTCTCCCTGTCCTTGTCCCAACCCAGGAGCCTTTTGTTAGGTTTTGCCCCCCGTCCAGCTGAGAAGGGCAGTGACAGTGGCTGAGGGGTTTTCCTCCTTTTCTGAGGAGAAGCTTTTAAATGTCTTTTGAGAAATAATCTTTTGGAAACCTAAGTTATGGAATGTTTGTATGTGATCAGATTTAGATCCCTCTTTTGACAGGTCTAGATCATAAATCAGTGTAGGCAAGGGACTTATTTTGGGTGTAAATACAGTATATGTAGATATGAAAGGAGGTTTGAACTGAACCTGCCAGAATCCCCAAGCTGTCCAGAAAGGAGGATGAAGGATGCAAGTGACCTCTCCCTGCTGATTCCTTTGCCTGACCCAGGGGAAGGGAAAAGAAGCTCTGGGTTGGCTCTTCTAAGGAGCTCATGTAAAATCCTTGGGTTTAGGAACTTTAGAGGAAAAGTCACTGCAGCTTGTTGAGTTTTATGTAAACTTCCTTTTTGAAAATGTTTCTTTTAAAGGAATGTTTGGAAAGATTCCCATCTCTGAAATGAGTCCACTGTGTCCTAACTGTTGTCTCTTCCCTAGGGAAAGGCTGGAGGTGGGTTGCTGCCAGCTGGCACAGCTGGAGCAGACCCTGGAGCAGTGCCGTGTGTCCGTGCACAGGGAGGCCGAGAGCAGGGGCTGGCTCTGACCCCTGGGCTGTGACATCCCTGGGCTGTGACACCCTGGGCTGTGACATCCCTGGGCTGTGACATCCCTGGGCTGTGACATCGCTCTGCTGTGACCCCCTGGCGCTGTGACACGCCCCGNGGGCTATGACACCCTGGGGCTGTGACATCCCTGGGGCTGTGACACCCTGGGGCTGTGACATCCCTGGGGCTGTGACATCCCTGGGGCTGTGACATCCCTGGGCTGTGACACCCTTGGGGCTGTGACCCCTCTGGGGCTGTGACACCCCCGGGTTGTGACCCCTGGACTGTGACCCCCCTTGGGCTGTGACATCCCTGGGTTGTGACATCCCTGAGCTGTGACTCGGAGCTGGGGGGCTCAGCCCTGCCTTGGCCTTGCCCCAGTGAACTTTGACTCCTCAGGGCAGGAGAGGGAATCACTGGAGGAGCCAAAAAAACCTGCCTTTATTCCTCACCGGTGCTGGTTTGTATTGAAGGAAAAGCCCCTACTTATATATGGACAGTAGATGTCAGAATTTCTGCTGAGAATCACCTGCTAAGAGAATGTTCTGTCTCCAGTGGGGGTCCCATGGATAAGCAGGAAAAGCATGGCTGCTTTGGGATGCAGCAGGGGTGCTGGGCTGCTGGCAAGTCACTGGCACGTTGATGGTTGTGTAGGAAAACCCAGTTTTTGCTGGTACTTTGGAAATGACAGAAAGGCCTGTTGTGTCACCCAGGGGTTGTGGAGGTTCTGGAGGATGAAAAGTGGCTGAGTGGAAGGCTGGGAATGAGGGACTCGGCCACAGACACACAGTGTGTATCCTGTGGACTATGGAAGGCTTGAGAGAGGATGGAAAATGGGGAAAGGGGCAGATTGATGCTCATTTTTTGAGAGGCAAAACAGAGTCCCCACCCTCCTGCAGGTGTGTTTGTCCCAGACCCCTTTTCAGAGGGAAAGGATGTTTTTCCTTTGTTAAAATGCCTGCTCAGTCTTCACACAGTGTAAACCTGCTGGCAGTGCTCCTTGGGAAACTCCTCCTCCTTCTCTTGCCAGTTCGTCCTGCCAAGGTGGGACCTGTCGTCCCTGCTCTCTCCCTGCACTGTTGGTTGCTTTCCAGAACTGCTTTAAGCCCTTGAAACTTTCCAAAAGCCATTTTCCAAGGCCTTTAATGCTACCTCTTCAGTGTATGTACTTGTACAGAGATGACACATGACTGGTAAAGTTCTAAAGTGTTTATTTTGATACTAACTTTTGGATGTATTTGTAAGATCTTGATTGCAAAAACGTAATTTATTGTTACATTAAACAGTGGTTAACACTTGAGTGGCTCTGCATTGGCTTGGCCCAGTTCCTGTGGATGCCACCAGGCTTGGCAGAGTTACTGTTGAAGCCCAATTGATTGGAAGGGCAGTTTCCATGGAGTTACCCACCCCCAGGAGTGGGGTAAATGTTGGCTCAGCGGTGCCTACCTTGGCAGTTTGTGTCCTGGAGCTGGGCCACCTTAAGCACTTGCTGGCTGTGCTCTGCTGGTATCTGCACTGGACTCCCAGGGCAGGCACAAGACACTTCACCCCCTCCATCCCCTTTTCCTGGTCCTGTGCCTACACACATCCCAAGTGTCTCCTTTAGCATCCACCCCCTCCCTAAAGGAAAGGACACACAGAGAGCTCAGGGCACAGCCGTGGTGCGAGGGTTTCCCAAAAGGTACCTTTAATGTGTTTGCAGCAGCAGCAAGCAGTCAGTGCTAGTTTTGGCACCCAGATTAGATGTGCAGCACTACACATTAGACACCAAGTCATCCCAACCCAACATCTGATCCATAGGAATAGAGAAAGTGAACTAAAACAGGACTATGAGCACATATGGAGTCAAGTTATTTGTGTCCTATCACACTTTCAGCAGGTAATATTAGAAAAATAAACTTAAGACAGTTACTACAACACATTTGCATTGCCAGCTGGCAAGAGTTTAAAATCCATGAGAACCCCCCTCCCCGAGTTGTACAAAGATCAGCTCACCCAGAGTAACAAAACTGCTGTACAGAAAGCACACTCTGCCTTCTCCTCACAACACCTGGAGCCAGAGCAGTTTTCCCAGCCTAGGAAGTCTCAGATGTGGTGTGTCCAGAGCCCCTGCAGCTCAAGGAAGGTGGTGCACACTAACTCCCACCCCTGCAGCAGAGCAAAAGCTCGGGGATGGGGTGAAATCCACTGTCCTACTTGGGCTCCAGGAACTCAAGGTTGGCTCCTTGTTTCAATAATCTGCCATTTGCATTTCAACAGACAAAATACTCTACTGAGTATATAAAAACTGTTATAAAAAGGCAATTGTAAAAGATAAGGTATTAGCAGAAGCATGTCAGCTTTTTTTTAATAAAAAAAATAGCCATTATATCTATTTAAATAAGGCTTTTTGTTACAGATTGTTCCAGTTACTGAAAGAAACCAAGGCCTGATGAAAAAAACCCACAGCTATCCCCCACAAATCTTACCCTTCCTTCCTGCCCAAGAACACACTTACAGGAAGTCATTTAATGTGCAAAATGACAAAACAAACACTGGGGGAAGCTCCTGAAATGATATGCCCAGTCTAGTTTCTCTTGCATTGTCTTCAAAATCTAAGAAACAAAACCAAAACCCTAAACCAAAGTTCTAAAAATACACAAAACACCCCTTCAATATTCTTTCCAAAACAAATATGTACAGCACATTAATATGCAATATGCAAAAGCTCTGTGTTGCTGTTGGCAACGCCTATGCCCTCCCCACCCCTATTCACAGGTGTACCTCTACTGAAACACAATTATATCACTAAGCCTGTTAGTTTGAAAAGGGAATTTAATTCACTTAAAACTTGTAAAGCTTGGTGTAGGGGCTCCACTCGTTTGACTCGGGGTTGTAGACTTCAAGCGTGTTCAAGAACTCGTTGCCATCAAACCCCCCCACAGCATAAATGGTGTTTGCCACCGTGGTGATGCCAGCATTGCTCCTGGGCGTGGTCATGCTCCCCATCATCTTCCACTCGTTGCGGGCAGGCTCGTACATCTCCACGCAGTTCACGGCGTGAGCGCCATCGAAGCCCCCGCCCACAAAGAGCTTGCCTGTCAAAGGGAACGGGCACAGTGGTCACTGCTTGGCACTTGGCTGTGCCCCAGCCCGGCCACCTTCCCGGGAACACACCCACCCACGGGAAGGTGTTCTGTCAGACACCTTGGCCTGGGCAGCTCTGCAGCTCCAGCAGGGACCTGCTCTGGGGCTCCTGAGCCTTACAGCTCATGGGAAGTTGATTCAGAGTAAGGGCAAAGTCCAAATTCCAACAGATGCAGCTTTTGAAGCTACACCGTCATACTTTGAAAAGAAGGGAGGGGGTGAATGCCCCAAAACAAAGATGTTTCTGTTTTTCTGATTACTTTTTTTAATTAAAACAAGGTTTGGCCAAGTTCTTACTATATTGTTTCCTCCCTGAGGAGGAGGAGCTTTGTATTCTATTCACATCACAGCTTAACATGAAAAATTCCCAGAACCCCACAGTATGCCAAGTTGGAAGGGACCCACCACGACCATCGAGTCCAGCCCTCAGCCCTGCACAGGCCCATCCCCAGGAGTCACATCCTGTGCCTGAGAGGATCATCTGGCAGGATTGGTGCTGTGACCAAGCTCCAGAGGCTGCTCCCTGTCCCACCCCCCCCGTACCGTCCCGCACGGCCACACCGGCACCGCGCCGTGCCACGTTCATGGGGGCAATCAGGGTCCACGTGTTGTTCTCGGGGTTGTAACGCTCCACACTGTTGAGGCAGTTCCATGACTCCGCTCCCCCGATGATGTACAGGTACCCCCCCAGCTCACACACTGCTGACTGATGTCTCCCTGCAACCAAACACCAGCAGTCAGGCACTAACAGTATCCCACACCAGCTGCAATTTGAAGGGTTTGGTTTGGTGCAGTTTTGCAGTCACCCTTTTCTCCCCCTGCCTCCCAAACTACCCAACAAGCTTACGGATGTTAAGGGGAGCACAGCTCGTCCAGGACTTCGTTACAGGATCAAACACATCACAGTTCTTCAGTCCCTTTTGGCCATAAGGATCAGAACCACCCACAATGTACAGTTTTCCATTCAGGGCACACACTCCTGTTCATGAGGGAAAGAATGGTAAGTAAGCCAAGGAAGGAAGGAAGGCATGTCCAGCACCCCCAGTGCAGCTGCTGCAGAGGCCTCACCTGCATTGCAGCGATTGGTTCGCAGCTCCGGCACCGGAGTCCAGTCGTCAATTTGTGGGTCATACATCTCCCCACAGCTCAGGTCATCCGAGTGCCCGTTAGACCCACCCACAACATACAGCTGCCCCTGCGGGAACACACGAACACCATGTCAGCTCCACACACCACGTCCAACCGCGAGCAACCTAGGTGCTCTCGGCATGCCCTGCCGTGCCACCCCACACACCATCAGCACTGCCATCTGGAACCGAGCCCTCGGGGTCCTCATGGGCGCCAGGAACGTCCACGTGTCCTTCTGCGGGTCGTAGCACTCCACGGTGCGCAGGCACTCCTCGCGGTTGTACCCCCCTGGGAGCACAAGGGCACACGTTAGCACCGCCCCACGGCCGCCGCGCTGCCGGGGACCCCCCTGCCCCTCACCTGCAGCAATGAGTTTGCCGCCGAGCTCGGCCGTGCCCAGCCCCGAGCGCGCGTACTGCATGGGAGACATGGGCTTCTCCACCACGTCGCTGGGCTGCAGCTCGAAGCTGAGGCTCTTCAGCAGCCGGGGAGTGCTCGAGGGAGAGCTCTGGGGGCTGTTGCGGCCGTGCAGGAATATCACACACAGCACACTGTCCAGGACGGCCAGACACAGGTACGTATTACCTGTCGTCGGGGGAAAAGGAGAGACCACTGATGTCAGTGAGGCTGGGGGTGACTTGGGAATGCCAAAGGGGGTCTTCTGGATGTGCTTCTGCCTCCATCAGCGTGCAAACTTGATTTTTTTCTGGTTACTGGTTCCAAGTGTTAGAGAAAGTTATTGAAAGTTATTAGTTATTGAAAAACATGAGCTTTAGGAACTAAAGTAATACTCAAAGGACATAAGACAGCAACCTGAAGATGTGCTGGGAATGTATCCTCACACACACAGAGCAAACAGCTCTGTTAATTAATTAGGGACTGCCTATCTCCTTAGGAACTGCTGGGTAACTGATACACACTAGAGGATTTGGGATGGCTCTGTAGATAAGGAATTGGGGTGGATGTGATCCCAGTTTGGGATTACATTAGAAACATCTCACAAATGACTTGCAAGAAAAAGCACTCCTGCATTCCTGGGAGATGCTGAAGGAAATCCCCAGAGAGCAGGAGGTGGCAGGTACATGATACCAGACATCTGTTAGACAAACTGCCCCTGTTACTCACTTGAAGTCTTCTCTGAAGCAATGATTTTCCACTCGTGTTTAGGACTCTGAACAGTAGCATTTGGAGAAAGACTTCCAGAGGAGCTGCTACTGATCTGCTTGTGATCATTCTCACGTGGTGGCTTCTTCTGCAAAACCAAAAGGCAGCTACAGAAACCTAGCCAGAGACTCCAGCTCCTGCTACCTTTGCTTCTCTGAGCTACCATGTAACTACTCCTGAGAACACTTGTCTACCACCTCCGCAGAGCAGCATTTATAGCACACCTACATTTGCAGCATGTCTTGCCTACCCAGCAACAGCGGCCAAAAACCACCCTGCACCTTCCTCTGGGGACTCACTTCATCCTGTGACTGCAGCTCTACTGTGCTGCTGTTGGATTAGGAATCATTCAAATCCCTGGGAGTATGCCTTACCAGCAGCATCAGGAAAGAGCTACAGGCAGTTGGAGACAACTGAGCAAAGAACTGGAAGCCTCTCTCACAACTGTGCTTCTGAAACTTGAGTTAATTATATAATGCTATTTGGAAGTGAATTAACTATTCTCGTCATTCCCTGAAGACAAATTAATTTCGCCTCAGTTCCTCTCTGTGCTCAGATTAGCTGTTTCTTGGACTTTACTCCCTTGATACTTCCCAGTAACAGGAGATTTCTGCTTTCTTTTCATCTTCGACTAAATTTATACTGTAGCTTACATTATTTTGCTCAATTAAGAGAACCCTCCGAATTTC
This sequence comes from Calyptomena viridis, assembly GCA_013390005.1. Lineage (NCBI taxonomy): Eukaryota > Metazoa > Chordata > Aves > Passeriformes > Eurylaimidae > Calyptomena > Calyptomena viridis. The sequence continues at coordinate 277,153 of WEIV01027827.1, read as the reverse complement.
CCATTTCACACAGTTGGCGGGGTGGTTCAGGCTCCTTCTGCAGCACAAGTTAATGTGCTGCCTGTTCTGCTCAGCAGCACAGTCCAGGACCACAGTCCCAAGTGTGCGATGCTTGCACAGTTCCCTGGAGCCTGATCTCCATGGAAACTGTCACAAGACTTCTGAAACACATCACCTCACAGAGATAACCTCACACAGAGGAGCTGCACTGCTATGCTCAGCTCTCCATGAACATCACTTCATTCGTGGACAGCATTTCTGTTTCTGCTCAATCTGCAGCCAATTAACCACTTATTCTCTTATCTTTAAATCACCCCAACAGTAATAGAAATACCAACTTCTGCAATTTAAAAATTATAAAGGTGCAATTTTTCCAACACTGGCATCCAAGAGTTTTGTGGTGTTAGTTCTCTCAGCTGTTTAGAATGTTTAAAGTTGGTGATTCTTCTTACCAGAAAGGATTTAGAAAAAAGTTGAGAACTCCTGGTCTTATTTCTGAAAATGAACTGTGTGAACACTCACCTCTCCACTCCTAAACATTACAAGGAGTAGTATCCAAAGGTGGAGAAGTCTGGGAAGGCTTATTAAAAACAATTAAGAAACTGGAAAATTAGCTAGCTTTTCATTTTCCTCTCTTTCCATCTCTAAAATCCATGTTCTGGGATGGACAGTGTCTTACATAAATATTAGCTAAAAATTTCAAGAAGTAAACCTTTTGTATCAGCATGTTCCACTGTTATAAAACATTACATTTGCTTCAAATTGGGTGAATTTAAACGAACTTCAGTTGTATAAAGCAACTGATAATTTACACCTATTAGTCTCTTTTTACTCTGTGTATCTTGGAGAGCCTCCATCGTGCTAAGCCATGTGGTTTTCAGGAGTTGAGAATTATTTATACCTGGCTAGAAATATAAAAAGTAAAAACCATTAAAAAAAAAATCTCTCAAAAACCACAGGCCTGATCTGCTCTCAGGCAAAGCACTGGTGCCTCTAGATCAGAGACATGTGGCAGCTACACCAGCAGTGCAGCTGAACAAAACAAACGGCCACTGGCAGCTGAAGGATTAGCACTTGGATCTGGACTCTTTCCCCAGGCCAACCTTTACCAGCAGCATTCCCCACTGCCAGCCAAGCAGCCCGTGATTCCTTCCAGCCTCTGGATAACTCTACAAAGCCTCAGCTGAGAGCTTGTCTGCCTCTTCTTTCTTCTAACAGCCAACATTGATTCTGAAGTGAAGCTGGAGCTCTGGGTTTTGCCAAAAGAGCAGAGGCCGTACCACTGCCCCCAGCAGCTCCGGAACAGACACTTTGTCCTGGTGCATGTCTCCATTACAGCTGCTGCTGCTCTCTCTGCTGCCACACCACCAGCATTCAGGTGTGCTGGGACCTGCTCCAGTCTGCCTGGGTTACCTGAGACTGTCTGCAATTTGTACCTGCACAAACTGAATGTGGTCATCCTCACTGCCATACACCTCAGCCTGTCCATCTAGCAGATTTCCATCAAGCAGCTTGTGATCAGCTGAGTAGTACAGCGTTTGAACCTGCAAAAACAACAACAGAACACCCATGTGGCTGCTGTCTGCAGAGCTCCTCAGCTACAGGCACATTACCCCAGGCTCAGCTCAAGCACAGTGACAACTAAAAGGAAGCAGATGTCATGGTGGCAATCTTCAAACAGGGCATGAGGGTTCCTTACTTTCTCAGCTTGAGACACATCTTCGTTTTCCACAGGCTTCTGCTGTTTTTCCAGCACAGAAACATTAAACAAGCAAAAGGCACATTAATTTGCAGAGTTACACAAATTCACAGTCTCATGCAAGCATTTTCCTTATCCCTGCACACAAGTTTTCTGCTTGAGAAATACACATTTTTATCTCCATCAAAAAAAGGTCAAGAGAAGCCAACAGTAGACTCTAAAAGAAAGGTATGGGAATGAGGGAAGACAACACAAATTTAAGCTCTGGAGGAGACTGTTGTCCACCACTGAACATCAGATGCAGCTGTTTCAATGAAATGCATCTGAATTTCCACATGATCAAAGCTTTTAAAATGAGTTTCTCCAAGAGGAAATACACACTTGAGAATATACGACAGTATCAACATGTACTTTTGCCTATACAAGTGTTTCTGAAGATCTTTTCACGCTTGCAATAACAAACTTGGAAAATCTTGATGTTTCATGAGCTTTGGCAAAGTCTGTAGCCAATTCAAAAGTTTGTCTCCCCACTACTTTTTTCCATTAAACACTGCCCAGGCTATATTTACTATCAGAATTCACGAGTCAAGCCATTTAATAACACACAACTTTCAAAATAATGTATCCTGTAAAGGAGTAAGTAAACACCATTAAATCATCATCATCGTTCTCTGCCCACAGCGGATTTTCTTAGGAGAACTGGGGCAGGACTGCTGCTTCTGTACGTGTCAATACACTTGAGGGTTCTTCTTGGTTCTTCAGCCTTGGTATCCTAGTTTTGTTAATAAACCTATGGGGAGATAAACCAACGGGGAGGAACAACCATTAGAAGCTTTTACCTACTGTGCATTTACAAGCAAAACCTGCAAAGGAAAACATCAAGAATCTATGGCAAGTCTCAGTACCACCTCCCCAAATCTAAAGCGAGATACAGGCCACTCTGAGGCTACCATACAGCAACAGGGAGCAAAAAGGGAAAGCAGAAGACCAGACTGAACAGTTCATTCAGCTCACCTGAACACCCCCCCAGTTTCTCAGCTTAGGGGTACCTACAGTAAAATTTAAATTCTTTAGGGTCATAGTTAAAAATGTGGGAAAAAAATAAAAAATAAAAAATTAAAAAGCAAAAAGGGATCATCCTTCATATTGGCTTTTTTGTTTACAAAAAAAGAAATAAAGATGTTTAATCCCATTTTCTTGAAGACTAACCTCTTCCATTAGATCTTCCAGGCTGTCTCCGTTCTCCCAGATGCTGCGCTGTACCCAGTTGATTACCTTTGTGTACAATTTGCCATTGCTGGGTAGGCCAACATTGTCTTCCAGCATTATTTCAAGCTTGAAGGAGAAGAGAAAAGGACAATTTACTCTCTGGGAACTACCCTGGTATTTGTAGTGTACTGTGCTTTACACAGTCACCATTACTCTTGTTTTACCATGGGGGGCAGAAAACACCTACAAGGAGCTTCCACCGTTTGGACCTGGGGAGCACATTTAAGGAGAATCACACTTAGGAAGGAAGGCACTATGTGAATATTGTACAGACCCAGAACTGTCCACCAAGTTTTCCTTCCCCCAGAAGGAAATCCCACACCAGAAGGAAGTCTACAAAGGTAAACTAACCTTTAAGCGTGGGAGTTTGAGGAATTCCTCCTGCTCTGAAATCTGTACCAGGTGTTCCTGAATGTAGCCATCGACCTTGTTCAACAACCGTGAGTCTCCCATACAACTGGCAAAGTTGCGGTACGAGATGCAGCTCTGAACATCCATCTTGGAGAGCAGATAGTCCCCACACACCTGGGCAGAAGAAAGCTGCATCTTAGTTCACAAGTACACAAGGCTTTGAGACATTTCAGTGACCCACCCCAACCTACACCAGCTGTGTTCCAACCACAGTGACTGGGTGCTGTCATCCCCCTGCCACAGCTGCACAGCCAAGGGTGCCTCTCATAAGATCATGCAGGGATTATATCTAAAAGACATATTTGGAAGTTACTGACCCCCTACTTTTCTACAGAACACCTCTTCAAAACTACTTAGTCAGCTGAGCTAAGAATCCTGATTCCTTTGTCAAAGGAATCCCCATGTGCAGAACGAGCATTTCCAAAGTCAGACACTACCAACTTTGTGTTCAAGAGTGAGTGGATTATTCTTTTTCCATGGATTTACAGGTTTCATTACGCCCCCACCAAAACCCAGCATTGCTCCCATGGACCCCAAGGTAAGGAACCAGCTGTTTTCCTCAGACAGGAGCACAACCACAAAATGTCACTTCAGAGAACCCCCTGGCACAAACACAAGTGGAAGCAGCACACACTGCTGGCACCAAATCAAAACAGTGCTAAGGAAGCTTTACACTGACACAGAATCATCATTTCTTGCCTCACTAACACCAGAAAGCACAATGCTGCCAGCCTGAGAAGGTAGAAAGGACTGCCAGAGCAGCTGGGAACTGTACCTGCTTCACCCTCTCCATCTTCAACTTCTTTGCTGCAGAGTATACATCCTTCACCAGCTCTTTATCAGCTTTCAGCCTATTAAAGACAGAAATTTATCCTGATTATTATTTTGATTTTTCAGACCAAAGCTTACTCTCTGTGCTTTCTGTGAGAACTACTTACTGAGCAGTGTAGGCATAATTCAACAGCACCTCCACAGCCTCTGGATTGAGATCATCAAACTTCACATGGGAAATTCCATGGCAATCGCTGTCAGTGTTGAAGATTTCAAACAGGTAGGGACTGCAGCACGCGAGCACAGCTCGGTGCGCCAGCATCTCATGGCCGCACACCTTTATAGAAACACAAACCACAAGGGATTTTTGGAATTACATTTCTATTTCCACAGTATAAAGGCCTTCCCCACAGTTCAAGTGAAAAACGACCTTAGCATCACTTCTCTCAGAGTGATTTTTTTTTGTTATTAGTGTGCATTTTTCAGGAAGACTGGATTGTAAGCTGTCCCCTGCCCCAGCAGGGAGGCACCAGCAGCACCAGTGTCCCCAGTGCCCCCAGGGGCAGAGCACAGGTACCTGCAGGCGGACGTCGCAGAACTGGCCGCTCTTCCGTAAGGCATTGAGTTTGGCAACGGAGGATTCGATGAAGTTCTCATCTTCAAACATCAGATACCCATTGGGGATCATTTTGGAGAGGGGCTGCCTGCAAAGACAGTGTTTAAAGTTCACAGATACAGGAGTACTATCAACGCACTGTTTGCAAACAAACATTCGGGGGAATTACTGGATTCATGATTTTCAGAGACCGAGGCCACAGTTTTTTATTCATCTATATCACTTCAGTAGGTACCACGTTCAAAAGGACACACTGAGCCTGTGCCAGCTCCAGGGGAGCAAGCTGGAAGTCCCTGGATTGCACAAGAAGCTTCATTCTCCTCTATAAGGATTTTATTTGATAGACTCATGATCAGTTTCCACTCACGCCACACTGGTCAGCTGCATTTTCTGCACAGACCCAAAAACCAGCTACAAGGAAAATTAAGAATTTAAAGTAACTAGCGAAGGAGAAGAGAAATAGATTTTTTGTTTAATTTATGACTCAGTATTTTAGCACAGCTGGAAGTCATGAATCAACACTATGACCAACAAAACAAAAATTCTCAACAATGACCATGTATTTTAAGTCATCTTGAAGCTAAAACTCCTTCCCTTGAAGATCTTATCCATATACAAACATACCACCTCAGGGAAAGTGGTCTGAGACTGGAAAAATAACTTCAGAAAAACTAACTTTTTAATCAGGAAGCTCCTTTAATTGATTTGCTTTTAGTTAAGCATTTAGAGGAAAAGTCCACTTCCAAATAGGACACTAATTAAGAATATTAAAATATTACCCTGAAGTCACCTACTGAATTTGAAATAGTTTCCTCAAAAATTTTATAGGAATGTGCATGTGGGATACTGCTAATGTTACCAGCAACATTTGTATTTCCATCTAAAGTTTAAGAAAATTCTGAAGATCAGAGTAAACAAGAAAACCCTAAAAGAGAAAAAGTGGACAGTAAGAATCAGTAGCAATCCCCACAAAATAATTCTAGTATTAACCCATTTATTTTATACTCACTTAACCACTACAAGAATTTGACCCTAAACTGGCAACAACACTTCTAGTGACAAAGATCATTATCCATTTACTGTGTTTTATTCAAAAAAGGACAAAGTATTAACTGCAGTTAATGGCATCAACTCACCTAACAAATATCTGACTGTAAATTTAAAGAAGTCCAATGGTGTGTGTCAGAGCAGCCCCCTGGAGTTTGGCTGCTCTGGGAAGATGTTGGTTCAAAGGCAAAAGCAGACGTGTGTTTGTAGCTGCAATATGGATCCAGAACTATCAGGCTTGAAGATGATGTAATAAAGTCCTTATGAGCTATAGACATGAATTTCTTCTGTGATAATCATTCATCATAACCTGCAATGAAGAAGTTACTGAGTAAGGACAGTGGTAGTGCTACCATCTATTTCAGATAAAACTTTCATAGTGTACAAGTTCCTAAGCCAAACAAACAAGTCCTAGTTCACAAACAAGTTTTTCTTCACAAAAAGACAAATTCCACGTTGACACCAACACATCCTCATGACTAAGGAGAGATCAACCACATCACTTACTATACCCCAGAGACAAGGAAAGGGCTAAATTAGCACTTAGAGCAGAAGTCAGAAGATCTGAACCCCACTTTTAGACAATTCCTTACCAACTCTGGCACATCCTATCCCTAGACCACCCTTGCTTCCACAAGTAACTTGTAAGGAACACAACAAAAATGCCACATTTTAAAAAAGAACCCACTCCACAAGCCTCCTACCTTTGGCTCTTCCTGTGCTCATCTACTTATAGCCTTCTTCTACTGAATGCCTAAAATTGTCTGAGGATGGATTAAGGGCATGTCTGAAATGACTGGGCATGTCTCCAGTCCCTGGTACTTCCAAAGGAATCCGTGAAGTCAGAACTCCCGTGTGGATGAGCCCTTTCCTCGGTGCCCCTCTGTGCCCAGGCTCTCCGGGCTCCACCAAGCTCTGCACCGAGATGGCTTTGCTGGGATCCCACATTCCCGGGGGCTCTTTATGCCGGGATTTTCGGGGAGGGCACCAGAGGAGGAGGAGCAGCAGTGGGGAGGGAACAGGCAACAAATACCCATTCTGGAACTTTCCATGACCCTGATGCCACCTCAGAAAAACATCAATCACCTCAGCTCCAAAACTATATTTGTATATGCAGGACAAATGCCACATCGGGCACGGGGTTTCCTAAAAATAGGTGCAGCTCGTTTCTGCCTGTGAAAAACTCCAAGTCACCTGTGCTGCAGGGAGGAGGACCTTGTGCCCTGGAGCCCGGCCAGGTGTCCCTTGGCAGGAGCGGCCCCTCCCCGGTCCCTGATTCCCGGGAGCGGCAGGGGGCATTATCCCGCCACAGCCCAGCGCCACAGCCCAGGCCCAAGTTAATAACACTCCTGAAGTTCGGCCACTGCGACAGCCACACACCCCCCTCCAAATAAGGAACAGCTGCTCCAGAGTGTGCGCCGGGAATGGACCCCCGGAACGCTGGGAGAGCCGCGGGAGCAGCACCCTGGCCCAGAGCCTCCTACAGCACAGCTCTGTCAGGGGGCTCTGCGGGGAACAAATCCCCACGTTATAAAGGTGTATCTGCAATGGGAAGCCAGCTCTATTCCTAAATGTCATTTCATTAACATTTGGCAGTGGACACTGTGTTGGTACAACTGGCACAATAAGCACTGCAGGTTTCACAGCAATCCAAACTTCTCAAAACAGAGATTCCCCAAAGACTCACCTCAACCAAAACACTTCCTGGCACAGGACAGCTGGTCAAACAATTCCAACTAAATCCCACAACCAGTTCACATCTCTGGCCATGTTTTGTCACATTCTGCTCTATTATATCAACTTTATTTCAAGTGTTATACCTCTGCCCAATGCACTGGCTTGAGACCTTGAAGACCTAAAAAGGTCATCCAGAATAATTCTAGATTGAAATGGAAGATTTGTCTCTTACAGTCCCTTGTGTGTGACGTCAAACCCACACACACACATTTATGCACCCGAGAGTATTGTCCAATCTGAATATCTGGCAATGGGAATGTCTTAATTATAGCCACAGCTATTTGTGTGTCATGGCTAATGTTATTACTCTGAACAGCATTAAACAGCACGAGCAGATTCATTACTTTCCACATTCCTCTTGGTTTGGTGTACTACTGCTAGAACAGAGGCCAAACAATCAGCCAAAATTCACTGAAAAGCCAAGAATGCTGCATTTTCTGCAACAGTTATACACAGGTACTGCAAACAAACTCCTTCCTTCAAATTATCTTAAAAACCTGAATCACTTTGTCCCTATCTTCTCCCTCCCTGCTCCTTGCTTATGCTCCCTTCTAGCTCACATTAAGAACTGTGTGTGGCTTTTTTTTTTAAGTTTTCCAGGATCTTGAATTTTTTTTAAGCCCAGTGTGAAGTTCTCAGATCAGGTGAAGCCTGGTGCCTCTGACATGAGGACTTTTCAAGCTTCATGCAAATGCACTTCTTTAAACACGTTAAAGCCACAGAACTGGCATCCCAGAATGGGAACAACACATTCCCTTGGAGAAAACTCTTACTTGAGAGTTACCTGCACCTTTAAAATGAAGCACAAGGCATCAGTGAAATATGAACTCTGATTTCTGTTCTAGTTCCAATATTAAGGATGGATTCTAATATTAAGGATTGCTGCTGATGATACCGAACATTCCCATGGTCCATTCCCACGCAGAGAATGCCACGACTCAAATGTCTGCCCAATTGCTTGATTTAAACACAACTGTGTTGTAACAACTGTGTTTCCTGAACACTTCATGTTGTGCGAAGACTGAGGTTTTCCTCTGCTACACCACTGGACCATGGAAGAGTCACAGCTTGTAATGCAGTCAGAGATATTACAAGAGCAAATAAATGGCATAATTAATATATTTTAAATTCTTAATTGGGTTCACAATTGGGAATCTGCTCAACCCAATGTTTCTTTTAACAGTTGCTCACTGCAGAAAGCATTCTAAGATTTAAAAAACCTTCTCCAAGATTATTCCTGATGCATCTCAACCCCCTTCTCATGCCTCTGCAGAGCCACCTGCAAGAGCCTTGATCTCAGGGAGGTACCAAGACAACCTACCCCAGAAGCAAAAGTCATCTTGCCCATGACCTAACAACACACGGCCTTCCTATTTAACCTCTCATCTTTAATTTAGTTCACTTTCCACGTGCAGTATTTAATTTAAAAAGTAAACAAAGCCTTGCTCTGCACCAATTTGGCACCATCTTTTTTGTCAGGTTAAGGTATTACCTCTTCAGCTCCCAAGTAAACACTACCTTGGGGAAGAAACTTGTTAATATTTTGATTAAAAGTCAGTATTTGTTGAAGTAATGCTGGACACTTGACTGACACTTGTTGGGACAATGAGACAAAAATGGAATTTAACTCCCCCACTTGTCACAGCCCAACTCAGAAGAAATGTAGGTCACACCTACAACTGTTCACAGGCCATTACCTGGATCAGAAGATAAAACCAGACGTCCCCAAACCATTTCTTTCAGAGATCAGCATTTATTTAAGATAAAAACACACGATCTTTTCATGTTTGAGTTTGCACTGGTCCACATCGTGGATCAAGACAAGTATCAACATATTTTACACCACTAAACAGGCTCAACTACTTTACACCAATGGTTTAAAGTAAGGCTCAGAATTGTTATAAATATGTTTTGCTTATTCACTTTTCAGTTGTTTTCCACTAAAGATTTAGTCTCACTGGTAACTATGACTTGTAGACAAAATTGTTTTATTTCACTGCAAATCAGCCTCGGTGGTGCTCCCACCCCGGCTGTGAGGAGAGGGAGGGAATATTTGCTTATCACTGGGTAAGAACTCACGGGGAAGGATCGAATACTGTGGACATTTTCCAAAATCTCTTACATGCAGCCCCAGAAGATGGAATACTTGGACTGTCCTCTACAGAGAGCAAGCCTAGAGAGCTCTTCCAAGCACACATTATGCATTCAGACTTTAAAAATTTATCAGCAGCAGGCTTTGTGCTTGGCTGTTCCAGAGACACCCCTCAGCTCCAACCCCACAGCAATCAGCACTCCAGGGCTGCCCTCCCACATCCCTCAGCCTCAGCACTGGTCATCAGTCCCCTTTCCACACTGCTCCTGCCTTTCCTCTCCTTTCCCACGTTACACCTTTATTATTGGTCTTATAGTCTTTATCTACAGCTCTTTTTCTACCTTCTGTCTCACATCCATTCTACTAAAATCTGAGCTCTTTCCTCCCCTCTCCCTTCCTCCTCATGGCTTTCTTTTTCCTACTAACACACACTTCCCACAGTTCTCCAAACCTCTGTCACACAACTGAATCAGTGGGGTTGGTTTGTGTGTCCCCTTGTCTCCAGCCCCCCATTCTGGGCAGGGTTTGCCTTTCTTACCATCTCTTGCTCCTTAAGAGCTCAAGCTGAGGAAAACAAAATCAGACCTATTTACAGCAGCTTAAGTACTGCTTCCTAGCTGGAAAGTATTCCCCGACTGTTGCATCCTGCTCCAGGAGTAAGGCTGGTGGCTACAAAATCCGCTTTCTAAAATTAAACCAATCTCACCATCAAAGCACCACATCCTGCTCCGTTTCTTATTCTGTAGCTGCCTGACAGAAGACAATAAATGTGGTATCTACACACCCATCACTGGAAACAAACAAAAAAAATCCTCCCTTCACAGACCACACAAATAAAGAGTGACATGAAGCTGTATTTCCATTACTCTGTCACCACTTATCTCCCTAGAAATAACTTGGACGCCCTGCTTCTCACTTTGTCAACATTCTTCTACCCTGCATAAAACTGTAACCAATCCAGGTTTTATTTTCTATGGGAACCCTGGGTGAAGGAAAGGTAAAGGTGCCAATGCAAAGGTATTTCCTACCTTGTACCACCTCTGAAAAATTCTACACAGCAAACTGGTACTTACAGGCAGAAAATCTCGTACTTCTTCCCACCCACCC